>JAKSZT010053931.1:263177-291738 GCA_026826555.1 Tolypeutes matacus | reverse complement strand
TGCTGTCTCCTGCCTCCATTCTGTCTCCCATGTTCACCATCAGGACCATGCCACCCCCCAGAAATGGAAACATCTCGGAGGTCTCCTGGCAGGAGTTCGTGCTGGTGGGATTTGAAGGTGGCCCTGAGACCCAGGCCCTACTCTTTGTGATGTTCCTGGCCATCTACTTGGTCACTGTCCTGGGGAACCTCATCATGATCATGGTCATCACCCTGGACCCCCGCCTCCACTCCCCCATGTACTTCTTCCTCAAGAACCTCTCCTTCCTGGACCTGTGCTACTCATCTGTCATCGCCCCCAAGGCCCTCAGCACCTTCTTCTCCTCCAAGCTCATCACCTTCACAGGCTGTGCCACCCAGTTTTTCACATTCTTATTGCTGGGTACCACTGAGGCTTTCCTACTGGCTGCCATGGCCTATGACCGCTTCATGGCCATCTGCAGCCCCCTGCGCTACCCCATCACCATGCGCCCCTCAGCCTGTGCCTGCCTGGTGCTGGGCTCCTATTGTGGAGGTTGCTTCAACTCCGTCATGCAGACCAGCTTCACATTCCGCCTCTCGTTCTGCAGCTCCAATCGCATCGACCACTTCTTCTGTGACATGCCCCCCCTGCTCCGGATCGCCTGCACCGACACGTCCCTCAATGAGCTGGTCATGTTCGGCATCTGTGGAAGCATCGTTGTGGGCACCACACTTGTGGTCCTAACATCTTACAGCTACATCACCGTGACCATCTTCAAGATGCGCTCCACGGCCGGGCGACGAAAGGTCTTCTCCACCTGTGGCTCCCATGTGACCACAGTCTCCCTGTTTTATGGGACTGTGTTTGTCATATATGCTCAGCCAGCAGCTGTGGAGTACATGGAACAAGGCAAGGTAATGTCCATTTTCTACACTCTGGTCATCCCGATGCTCAACCCCCTCATCTACAGTCTGCGGAACAAGGATGTGAAGGAGGCACTGTGGAGGCTGGGCCAGAAACACACGGCCACCTGAAGGAGGGTGGACAGGGAGAGATGGTGTCCTGAGGGCTGGAAGGAACCTCAGGAGACACTGGGCAGGGAGGACACCTCACACACCCCACATCCCTATGTTATTGAATGTGTGGAGAAGTACATCCATTCATCCAATCATTCAATCCTTCTTCAAAGGATTGGAAGGACCAGGCCCATAGTAAGCTGAGAGTCAAGGTGAAGGTGGCATATTCTACATACAGAACACTAGAGGTCCAAAGAACACTAGCAGGACCCAAAACACCTCAAGACTGAATGGACAGAAATGAACGAGTTCTCAGCAGGATGGGTCCTTTGCCTCTTATCTGTCAGGTAACTGTGGCCATTCCAGGTGTTTGAGCAGGAGAAATTTTGGATATATGTGTGTCTTAATCAAACTTGGCAGAAAAAATGTTTACACCATTTACCTTCCCTCTCCTAACCTTCCCAGGTGTAGGGCCTCATCACTTCCTGTTGGGCCTCCCATGAGCATCTCCTGCCACCACATTGGCCTCTTTCCAGTCCGTCTTTCACCCAAAGAGATCAGTTTAAAAGACTAACTTAAATAAATAGTCAAGGCATTCCCCCATAGTGGTTGTGCTCAGTAGGAATAAGTTGGCTGTGGCAGCCCCAACTTGACAACAGGGCACCTCTCAGAGAGGTTGCAGGTGGGCAAGCTGAGGTGGATGTGGTGGCTCTGCTCTGCATCAGGGCCTCCCTCAGCCACCAACCCCATCACACTCTGGTCTTGGCCTTCATGGTCTCAAGAAAGGATGACCCCAGAGCTCCACCCACCACAGCTCCCTTACACACCACAGAATAGAAGACTGGAAGTAGAAACATATATATGTTTATATTAGAACTTTTATTAACCTACAGAAGTAGACCCAAATCACAAGTCCACAAGTCAGGGAGTTCACCACCACCCAGGTCAAGGAAAATGACTGGACCAAATCCCACATTCCCCTCAGTGCTCCCTTCACTCATTACCTTTCAAGGTCAACCACTATCCTGACTCTAACCCACAGATTAAATTCCCTGCTTTTGAACTTTCTATGAATAGAAACATCATGATTGTCTCCCTTTTGACTGACTTCATTTGCTCAGCAATATCTTTGGGAGTTTAATCCATGTGAGGTCATGTAACAACAGTTCATTGATTTTCATCACTGTGTAGTAATCCAGTAAATGAAGACACCATCGTTTATTTATTTAACCTATTGTTGAGGGACATTTGGGTCATTTCCAATTTGGGAATGGAAATAATGCTGATTTAAACTTTCTTTTATGTGCTTTGCTGCAGTGTTGAAGGAATTTCTGTTGAACATTCTAGGAATAGACTTACTCATCTTTTTTAGATACTGCTGAGTAGTTTTCCAGAAAGGTTATAGCGACTTCTATTGTGAAGAAGTTTTTGTGCATGAGCATTCCTGATGCTGCACATTATCATGTACAACTTATATTGCTTCTTTTATAAATTTTAGCCATTTTGGTGGGTGTGTAATTACAGCCCATTGTGATTTTCATTTTCATTTCCCTAATGGCTAATGAGCCTAAGCATCTTTGCATATATTTATTAACCATTTGGATATTCCTTTTTGGAAAGTATATATGTTTTGCTCAGTTTTTCTACTTACTGTGTGGTCTTTTTTATTTTGATTTGTAGAGATTCTTTATATATTCTGTATAGGAATCCTTGGTTGGACATATGATGTATAAATACTTTCTCCTACTTTTTGGCTTTCATATTCAGACTGTCGTTGAATATTTTTTTCTTTTGACTATAAAAAGTTCTCAAACTATTCACAATAATCTAAGTTTATCAATCATTTCCTTTATGGCTACTTCATTTTGTGTCATGCTTAAAGAATCTAGACAACGTCCAAAAAGTTCACCTTCTATGCTATTTTGTAGAACTGTTTTGTTAATCTTTCATATTAATACCTATAATCCACATGGAATTAAACTTTCTGGGTTTGGTGAGGTGGGGTTAAATTTCACTTTTCCATATGGTCATCTTCCTGACCATTTATTATTTTAAATATCCTTTTCCCCTCCACTATGCAGTGTCATCTTTGTTATAAACAAAGTGTTCTATATATGTGTGTACTAGAGTCTCTAGTCTATCCCATTGCTGTTTGTCATTCTTGACCTATTTCATGATACATTATTGAATTTTAAAATAATTCTAATTCTGTTTAATCCATGCAGAATTTTTAATAGGGTTGATTGAAAGTCTTTGGAAATGGATAGAGGTGATGGTGGCACATTTTTGTGAGTGCAATTAACAGCACCAAATTATTTGAGTGATTGTGGTTGAAAGGGGAAGTTTAGGTCATGTATGTCTCTAGAAGGAAACCTAGAAAATGAAACATGGGACTGTATAACATAGTGAACCTTGCTGTGGACCATGAATGTGGTTAATAGTACAAATATAAGCATGATAGTCCATGAACTAGTACAAATGTATGTCAATATTACAAAGTGTTAACAATCGGGGGTATTTGGGGAAAAATACACCTAGTGCATTCTATGGACCATAGTTAACACTGATATTTTAATATTCTTCCATTACTTGTAACAAAATTACAATACCAAGGATAAGTGTCAATAATAGGGGGGAAGTAAGGTGTGTGGGGTTTTCCTTTTGGAACAATGAAAATGTTCTAAAATTGATTGTGGTGATGAAAGCACAACTCTGTGATTATACTGAGAACCACTGATTGTACACTTTGAATGTATTCTATGGTGTGTGAATAAAACTGCTTTTAAAAAGTTATAATAAAATGTGGTAAAATCAACTCTGAAATACCTAAAAATAAAAGGAATAAAAGACATGAAATATCTTCAGAAATAAAAATTTAACTGTTATTGAAAGACATAAAAGGAGCATTGAATAAATAGATATACCATGCTCATGGATAGGAGGATGCAACATTATAAAATCTTGATTATACAACATAACCAATGCATTCAAAGTTATCTTAACCTAATAGGATACTTTTTACAGACCCAGTAAAACTGATTCTAAAATTTCTGTGAAGGAACCAAATATAAAGATAGCCAAAGAAACCCTGAAAAAGTAGAACAAGGAGGAAGAATGTGCTATTTTTAGCCAGAGCACTCCCACACTCAAGAGTGCATGAATTTGGAAGATAAATGGACCCTAGGCAGAGGCCTTGCCATTCCCAGCCACAGAATACAGTTGGGATCTTCACACTCCCACAGCCCCCCACTGCCTCTCTGTTGCACTGGCTCCCACCAGGGTGTTTATCAGAGCCCTGGGAAGGGTTTACAAGTGTGCCTCTGCCTCAGGCTCTGAGAAGGCTGACTTTATGTCAAGGCTCATCAGGCCAAGCCCAGACCTCTGACCATGGGGGTGCTTTCCCAAGGTCACCATGGTCCCTCCCTTGCCTCATAAGGCCAGTGTTCCTCTTACAACAACTCTATAATGGTGCCCAGAGTAAATGTTCCTGGATAGCCCTATGGCCACACTTCTACCATGTGCCCCTCTGCTCTTCTCCAGCACAGTCCCTGGGTCCACTCCAGGACAGTCCTTGCTGTCCTCCTCTTGCATGGCTTTTTTCCACTCAGGACCATTCTACCAATGCAGTTCCAATATGACAATGACAGTAGGTGTGTGTGGGGGGAGAGGGGGTCAGACCAAATGCCTTAAGGTCAGAAACCACTTCTCAGTCATTTCTGTAGCTTCAGCCCGTGGCTTCTAGTGGATGCCAAATACATATAAAATGGACTGAGTCACTCAAACTGCTTCACATCAGGAGATCAGCCCATCATAAACCTACAAAAGCCAGAAGACATCAGGCAGGAAGAGCATTCCTTTCCTATCTCCTTGTACTCCCACCTTTACTAACCTCCTCCCAGCTTCACAGGATGAATCATCCCCTTCCTGCTCGAGGTCAAACACTACACCAGGTTGGGGACTCCACCACTCCCTTCCTCCAGGCTTCTCTTGGACTTTTTTCCAATAACCATTCTCTCTCTTTAATCTCAGCTTTTCTCTACAATTTACATCTAATTTGTCAGGTCTATTTATGTAGTAAAGTAATTCTTAATATCTTGTGTTTATGTTTTTAATGACTGTAGGATCTGTTGTAATGTACTTTTTTTATTTCTACTATTGAAATTGATAATTTCTCCCTTCTGTCCTTTAAATCAGTATTCCTACTCATTTATCATGCCATTAATCATTTCTAAGAACAATTTTCAGTTTTTAAATTTTCTCTCTTGAACATTTGCTTTCTATCTCAATGATTTAAGCTCTAATTATTTCCTTTGTTCGATTTTCTTCTACTTTGTTTTACATTTAGCTTCTTGACTAGAATTCTTAGGCCACTTAATATCACCCTTTCTCCTATTATACAATATGTATTGAAAACTATAAATTTCCCCTTTAACCCTGCTTTAGCTGCTTTCTACAAATTTTAACATAATATATTTTCATTATTATTGGTTGCCTAGTTTTTCTAGCTTCCATTGTGATTTCTTCTTTGATTCCTGTGTTATTTAGGTGTGTTGCTTAATTTCCAAAATTTTGGATTTTTTATAATTAAAACTATGTGCAATCTTAGATTATGGAATTTTAACTTTTCTAGTATTGTAATATATGGAGTGTTGATAGTTATCTTTATGTCATTGATTTCTAATTTAATTCTACTGTGGTCAGAGAACATACTCTATATGATTAAAATCCTTGGAAATTTGTTGAGATTATTTTGGGGAGTGTCCCATAAGCACAAGCAAAGAATGTGAATTCTGCACTTGATGGGTGTTGTGTTATATCTATAATATAATTAGGTCAAATTTATTTAATTGCTTTATTCAAATCTACCATTAGCTTGCCAATTTTTTTCTGCTTGTTATATCAATTACTAAGAGGGATATGCTAAAATATCCCACTATTATTTGGATGTAGGCATTTCTTCTTTTAATTCTTTCAGTTTTTCCTCTACACATGTTAAAGATAATTTACTAATTTAATATTTCTATCTTTCCATTCAAATGATGTATTTTCACTGTGACATATCACTTTCTAGGTAAATGTGCTGCTAAAAGTCTACCTTACCTCATGTTAGCATAGCATTACTTTGAGTAAGGTAGAACTTACTCAAGTCTTTTCAATCCAGTCATACATTCTCTGTATTTTAATAAGTGTATTTATTTCATTCACATTTAATGTAAATTTTATATGGTCCAGGATAAGCCCACCAACTGGTCATTTGTTTCAATTTCCCCCATCTGTTCTCATGTCTTTTATTCTTCCTTTCCAGGTGTTTTCTATATTGATCAAAAGTATTTGTTATTCCACTTGTTTCTATGAACTTTCTAGTTAAAGTTTTAAAATTTATTTTAGTGATTATTTTCTACAATTACAAAATATGTCCTTTTATTACTAGATTATATTTTAAATTAGTACTTTGACCCCTATCCAAACAATGCAAGAAACTTGCTCCTCCCAGCCTTGGGCTATCATTATTGTGTCCCTTACTTTTATATATTGTATAGACTTTTATATAAAGTCTTGTAAGAAACCCAACAAGAAGTTATTTTTGTTAATACTGCTTAAACAGTCAATATCCATTTATAACTACACTCTGAATTACCCTTTCTGGAACTCATTATTCCTTCTTATATTTCTGTATGATCTGTTTACTATTGTATCTTCACAAACTACTCCAACAGGAACAAAGGAATTGAAATAGGAGCTGAAAATCTAAACAGAGCTACCAAAATTCTGATGGTTCTGGGGAACTAAAACTGGATTCCAAGACTGCATGAGATAAGTGTCCCTCATAAACAATCCAGACTTTCAGTTAGGAAAGGTCACATTCAAACAGGAAAGGCAAAGTCAAGATAGACTCAGCTTTACAAAACCTAAAACCTCAAAATATTTCAGGCTTGAATTAGATTAAAATGAGCTACCTTTTATAATATAATTTTTTTCCAAGCTAAAGATCTTCCAGAATCTTCACAAAATTTTTGTTTACTATGCTTGGCATTAACTGAAATATCAGGCATTTAAAGGAGACAGGACTGGGGAGGGGGGACTAAATAGACAGTAGGAATAAACCTACAGTGATCTGAGTATTGAATATTCTAGGCATAGACATTAAAATCTTGTGACTACCATGTTCAAGAAAATAGGTAATAAGATGAGTAATTTTACTAGAGAACTGGAACTTATTGTAAAAAAATTATTTTCTAAAATTGAAAAATATAGTAATTGAATTTAAGAACTCATTGGTTAGGTTTAGTAGTAGACTAGTTATGGTTGGAAAGAAAACTAGTAATCTGGGCTAAAGGTCAGTAGAAAATACCCAGATTTTAGCCCTGAGAAAAAAGAGATTGAAAACAGAGGCAAAATGTAAGATATATTTGAGACAAACAGAAAAGTTCTAATATAGATGCAATTGTGTAACAGAAATGGAGGACAAATAGAATTGTGAAGAAGTCAAATTTGAAGAAATAATGTTAAGAATTTTCCAAAGCTTTTATAATAATATATCATGTCACAATTCAAGAAGCACCACAAATTCTGATCAGGACAAATACCAAGAAAACTACACCTAAGCACATTGTAGTAAAATTGCTCAAAAATATAATAGAAAAACTTTAAAAGCAACTAGAGAGGGGAGTGGTTGTGGCTCAAGTGGTTGAGTGCCTGCTCCCCACATGGGAGTTCCTAGGTTCAGTTCCCAGTACTTCATAAAAAACAACAAGAACAAACAACAAGCAAAAAAAAAAAAAAACATAAAACCCAACTCAGGGGAACTAATGTGGCTCGTGGTTGGGTGCTGGCTTCCCACACACAAGGTCCCTGAGATCCCGATTTCAATCCCCAGCCCCAATATCTCAAAAAAAAAAAAAAAAAAAAACTAGAGGAGAAAAAGCCCTTTACTTTCAAAGGAGTAACAATAAGACTGAAAGCTTGCTTCTTGAAGCAAATGATGGAAAACAGAAGATAACTGAATGACATCTATAAAGTGATAAAAAATATGAGGAGTGTAAATTCTTTACCCAGTAAAAATAGGCTTCAAAAATGAAAACAAAGTAAAAATATTTACAGACAAACAAAACTGAGAGAATTGGACCCCACCAAAAAGAGTGCAAAAAGGATTTCTTCCAGAAGAAAAAAACAAAACACGATACCAAAAGAAATAATGGATATGAAAGGAAAAATAAAGAGCAATGAAAAGTTAAGCTGTGCTAAATCTAAATTGAGGTAAATTGTATAAAGTCATAATATTAGTCTTGCAGCATTGGGTTTAAAAGATATATAGAACTAATATGACAACACTAAAAAGAAGGGAAAGGAAGGTAAATGGAGTTAAGGTGATGATGAACAGTCTAAGATGTAGTAAAGTGCTAATTATATTGGACTCCATGAGTCAGGATAGATATTTTAATCCCTGGGAAAACTACTAAAAATAAATAGTATATATAACCACATATTATGGAGGGGGAAGTGAAACAATTGTGAACACATGATTAATCCACCAAAAACAAGTAAAAGAAGAAAAAGAAAATATATAACAAGTGGAAAAAATTAAAACAGATGGGACACAATAAAAAAGCATTTATGTTGGAGTTCTCTGTATAGGTTTTGTATTATTTATGCAACTTTACTGTCAGATTGAAATTATTTCAAAATAAAAAGTTTAAAGAAAACAAACAGCAAGGTGGTAGTTGTATACCCCCAAATATCCATAAATACATTAAGTAAAAATAGAATAATCTAATTATCACACAAGATTTTCAAAATTCAACTAAATGCTGCTTACAAGAAACAATCTTGAACATGAAAACAAAGACAATTTGAAAATAAAAGTATACCATGAAAACAAGAACAACAACAAAATGAAACCTTGTCTAGCAATATTAATATAAGCCAAGGTGATTTTAAAGTGAAAAGATTTACTAGAGATAGAGACATTTCATAATGATTAAAATGTCATTCTATATGATCCCTTGCAAAGAGGAACTTAATCTAATTGACTCTCAAAAAAAATGAAGCTCAATATTGAATTATCTCATTTTTTAATTACATTAATGTGATTATCTTTAAAGCTAGGTATCATTTTAAGTCTCATATACAATAGTCAGCACAAAATCAAAAAGTAGTCATGTGAGTAGACAAGAGAATGTGATTACACATCAATAAAAATAGCAGACAATAGGAACAGTCTTACACAGTCACAAATATTGGCATTACTAGCTACACATTTTAAAGTAAGTGAGTTTACCATATTCAAAGACTCAGCAGGAGGGGAGAATCATTGGTACAGGGTGTCAGTGATGGGGGATACATGGGAGGAGGTTCACCTGAGGCGTACCTGTAACGCATATGAATGAGTTCAAGTGTTCATGGGGCATTGTCATGGTGGGTGGAGATCCACACAATAATCAAAAAAATATCCAATTCCCATCCTGGGGAGTTCTGTCACATTCTTTAATGGGACAATAAGAATCCCCTGAGTACAGGGGCAGTGACTAGTGAATGAGGATGATCCATTGATGGGCCCTTGAAATTGAAGACTGTACTTATGAACCCTTTCTTTTGAAATTTAAACTTAGTCTAGTATTATAGGTTGCCTAAGAGTTACCTCCTGAGAGCCTCCTTGTTGCTCAAATGTGGCCTCTCTCCAAGCCAAACTCAGCATATAAATGCATTACCTTTCCTCTGGCATGGGACATGACTCCCAGGGATGAGCCTCCCTGGCACCGAGGGATTACTACCAAGCACCAACTACCAATGCAACTGAAAAAAGACCTTGACTAAGAGAGGGAAGAGGTAAAGACAAATGAGTTTATATGACTAAGGGACTTCAAAGTGAGTCAAGGAGGTCATCCCAGAGGTTACACGTATGCACATCTCAGCAGGATCCCATTGATGGCCACAGTAAATATGCTTCAAATAGTGGGGCTCCTGAGGGCTCTGTAGACACCCAGTCACACTATAGGCAGGGATGACAGCTCAGGAGTTTGGCACCCTGCCAGTGGGCCCTACTTTGGAATTTATGCTTCCCAGTGTGACAGAGTTGGACTCAGTCATGGTTTCCTACACATGGCTCTTCTGCCCCTTCTATTGGAACCTATAGTTAGTACTAGAGTTGATAGGTTTATGTTCAAGAGACTTAAATCTTTGGGCTTTCTATGTGCCAGTTGGGCCCTGAATCTCAACAGAGTTGCAACACCTACTCTCCAGTTCTTTGGACTCACCCAGGACAACTAACAAGGAAATGAAGATTGACAACATCTATCCCAAGGAACATAGAGAGTCTACAACTGCAAGCAAGATAGTCCCATCCATTTGCCCATGGAATTTAAGATCCCTCTCAATTAGAGGTGGAGTGGGCATCACCATGCCAGAATCCTCAGGATTGGGGAATGAACGATGAACTAGAGTAGACTTACTGTTATTCTATGATAGACTTATTGTTATTATAGCAATGGAAGAACTTTTATCATTGATGTGGAGACAGTGGCCTCCAGAGGTTCTGAGGGGAAGGAGAAGGTATAATATGGGGACATTTTCAGGACATTGGAATTGTCCTGAATGACATTGCAATGACAGATACAGGCCATTACATATCTTGTCATAACTTTAAAAATTGTGCAGGAGAGAGTTTAAACTATAATGTAAACTATAATCCACATTTAGCAGCAATGTTCCAATATGCGTTCATCAATTGTAACAAATGTACCACACTAATGAAAGATGTTGCTAATGCGGAAAAGTGTGGGAGGGTTAGGGAGTGAGGCATATGGGAATCTCCTACATTTTTTTATGTAACATTTATGTAATTTAAGTATCTTTTCTAAAAAAAAATTTTTTAAGTCTCAGCAGGACTTATCTTGAAATATATAATAACCCATCTCCCCAATGTATTAGAGTTACACTCACTTATAATTTTCCTACACATGGCTCTTCTGCCCCTTTTAATTGAACCTATAATTAGCACTATACCTATTAAATATATGTCCCAGAGACTTAACTCTTCCAGCTGTTCATATGCTGGTTGAGCCCTGAATCTCAGCAGAGCTGCAGCCAACACCTACCCTCCAGTTCATTGGACTCACCCAGGACAACTAACAAAAAGATGATGATGGACAACATCTATCCCAAAAAACAGAGAATATCTACAACTGCAAGCAAGATAATTCCATCCATCTGCCCCATGGGATTTAAGCCCCCTATCAACTGGAAGCAGAGGGGCCATCACCATCCCCAAATCCTCAAGATTGAGGAACGAACAAACATAAGGGGGGAACGCAACTATAGACTAAAGTAGACATTATTATTCTAGTAATGGAAGAACTTGTAACCTTGATATAAAGACAGTGGTCACTAGAAGTTCTAGGGGGAAGGAGAGGGAAGAATAGGTGTAATGGGGCATTTTGGGGACATTGCATGATATTGCAATGATGGATACAGGCCATTACACATTTTGTCAAAATCTATAGAATTGTGTGGTGTAAAGTGTAAACCATAATGTAAACTACAGACCATGCTTAGTAGCAAGGCTTCAATATGTGCTAATCAATTGTAACAAATGTACCACACTAATGAAGGATGCTGTTAATGTGGGAAAGTGTGGGAGGGTGTGGGGTGGGGTATATGGTAATCCCTTATATTAAAAAAAAAAAAGTCTATTGTCTACTTCTATAAGATGGTTATTAAAGTGAATACTAATTTTCAATTATTCTGGGTTTTATTTATAATTTCAGATAGGAGAGAATAGGTATGAGGAAAAGAAATGTTATCTAAATCATTTGATAACAAAACATTCTGGATTTTACTAAATAGCTATTTTATGATCAGAAGAGATGTGTCTCTTCTATATAGGTTACACAGAAACAAAATATTATTTTCTTGCATATTTCCTGAAATATGAGCTCAGACAGGATTTTTTAAAAGAGATTTGGGTGTTGTAGAATTTTTGTTCAGGAATGTATTACTTTGAAACAGTTATTTACATAATATATAACTTTATTTCAACAAATAGTTTGCAGAGCACACAGTTTGCAATGAATAAATGTGTTGAAAATATAAGCTGAAGTATATTTTAGTTATAAGCAGAAACTACTAAAGGGTTGATGGAAAATACGAATTAAGAACTTAAAAATTATGTCAAATTTGCCAAAATATTACCACTCAAAGTTGTTAATATTTGTATTTAAGGATACAGTATCATTGATCAATTCATATCATTGATTCCAATGATGCACTAGATTGTTGTGGCTCCAGGATCATAGTTCTGCCGTGTCTATGGCACTCTCTCCATTCCTCGGTTTATCCTCTCTGTGTTCTCCTTGAATGAGTGTCCATTTATATAGCCCACCAATGGGGCAAGAACTCAACTCTGAGTCACCCTAATGACGTGGCTGAATCAAAACCCTAGTCTTAACATTATTTAATCAAAGACATCACAGCTGGATCCAATATAATCAAAGGGTATCACACCCAGAGGGATAGATTAGTTTACAAACATAATCTCTTTCGGGGGTTCATAAATAATCTCAAACTGCCACAATCCCATTATAAAAATCAGCAATAAATCTCTTCACCACAAAAAAGTCAAGTTTGAGAATTTCAACGGAAAGCTAGAAATAAACTAATAAACCAAATGGAGATTATAATACTAAAATGACTTTAAGTGAAATTAAAATTGCTTGTTTTAAATACATATTAGACATACATGAAAAGAGAAGTAACAAACTGAAAGGTAATACAAATTACATATCCAGGAAAATATGAAAGCATGGTAAATACAGAAAAGAAACATAGTGGATACTGTGAAAAATTCTCATCTATGTACAGTTTGAAACCTAAGACAGGAAGAGAGAAAGACTCATTTAGAAACATTATTTGAAGGGTTAAGACCCGGGGGCATTCCAATACTGTTGTAAAACATGAAGCCACAGACTCAACTAACACTATAAGCCCCCCAGCACAATAAATATAAAGAAAAAAAAAAAACAGTCTTTGGCATATCATATTAAAGCAAAGACAAATTGAAAATCTAAAGAGCAGCCAAAGAGAAAGACATATTACCTGTGAAGAAACAACAGTGAGACTAACTAATGACTTCTCATGGAAACAAGGAAAGCCATAACACAATAAATATTATTTCCAATGTAGTGAAATAAACTAAATGGCAATTAGTGAGTTCTCTTGTCTACTTATACGCCTGGTCATTTTGATTGGAAATATTTTGTGGTAGGTTGAATCCTAAGATGGCCCTTCAGATTCCCACCTCCTGGTACATACATTCTCCACAATCCTCTCCCCTTCGGTGTGAGCAGATCCTGTGAATATGAGGGGTTAGCACACATTATAGGCCACACTATGTGTTAATGGGGGTTTGCAAATGAATTTAATGTCCCAAATCAATAGATTTTGAGTAAATTGAAAGGGATATTACCCTGAGTGGGTCTGACTTAGGTGAAAAGACTTAAAAGCAGCAGAGAGACTCTCCTGCTAACCCAAAGAACAGAGCAAAAGTCCAAGGTGTGAGCTGCCTATGAGAGGAGCCTCAATGCTAAGGCAGAAGGAACAGAGTTCTGTCAACAACCTGAATTTACTTGGAAGAGGATCCCATGGTCAAGATGAGTACCTGAGCCCACCCAACACCTGGATTGGAGCTTTTTGAGATTCTAATACTCGGCTAACTTGTACCAGTCTCATGACCACAGAAACTATAAAACAATAGATTTGCATTGTTTTAATCTGCTAAATTTGTGGTAATTTGGTATGCAGCAATAAAAATCTAATATTTCTCTCATAAATGGAAGTTAAATAAAGATACTCTTAGAAATGCAAAGTATATCATATATTTTCATAGTCAGACCAACTCTAAAGCAAATAGTAAACTGTTCCCTGAGTAGAAGCAAAAGGAAAAAAGAAGAGTGGCATCATCAACACGGTGATATAAGACATCGCCTGAATAAACCTCCCCAAGGATTCAGTGAATAAAAGGACAAATCCCACTTGCTTAAAACTCTGGAGGACAGTAGAGACTGGGGGAGGAATCAAAGAGAAAGAAAAATATCAGTTAGGAAATTTCCATCCCAGACCCACTGGTCCAATTTGCTCCCCATCACTCAGTCCTGTGCACCTTGGGAGTTGCTCAGAGACAATGATCCAGTCCCTACCCCTGGGGACCAAGGCTGTAGAGCCATTCACAGCAGCAAGTAAGAACACCACGTATATCCAGGCACAGGGACCCAAGTCCACAGGGACCCAGGGCAGAACACAAGCCACTTAGGTGTGCTGCATACAAAAGGGCTGGGGGTGGGGGGAGAGACAATGGTAGAAAGGCTGCAGTCACTGTTGACTGGACCACCTAAAGGAAAAATGGACTTTTCTGGTTTGAACCACCTTTCTGGACTGACCCCATCTGGCTTCCCAGGATGGGATACCCTATTGGGGAAGAAACCAGAGGCAGAAAAGCCTCACAATTAAACTGGAATCCTATAAGACAGGTGGGTCACAGAACTTAAAAGTGTAAAGAAAATGGGGCACTAAGTGAGGGAGAGAATATAAACAAATCATAGGAGCTGGGGAGAATATTCTGCACACAAAAAATATTTTATATATCAAGATTCCTAGAGAAGAAATAGAGGAAAAGAAGTTTTCTCCTGGAGGTGAAAGAATTGCACAAAACTGCAATCTTAAAAACTGTAACACATATCCAGGGCAAGAGTGAGATGAAGAAGAGCTAAAACAATGTTAAATTAAATATGGGCTATTCTAAAGGTCTAGAATAAGTTGGACCAAGGGTCAAATAAGAGACTTAACACAAAGTCAATCAACAATAAAACCCTAGACAACAGGGCAAAACTGACCTTGAGAGGTAACTAGTCAAGATAATCAGATGCCTAGATATCAGCAAAGAATTATAAGCCATACTAAGAAACAGGAAGATATGGCTCAGTCAAGAAAACAAATTAAAACTTCAGAGATGCAGAATATGGAATAACTAATCAAGAAGTTCAGACAAATCTCTTTAATCAATTCAAGGAGATAAAGGAAAACATGGCTAAAACCATAAAGTATATTAAGAAAACAATATGTTATAAAGAAGAATTTAAATGTATAAAAACTGGAACAAAACAGAAATTATGGGGATGAAAGGCATAATAGTAGAGATTAAAATACACTAGCAGGTTTGAACAGGCAGAAGAAAGAATCAGCTAACTAGAAGAAAGGACAATTGAAATCATACAGTCAGAAGAACAGATAGAGAAAAATAACAGAAAAATTGAGCAGTGTCTCAGGGATTTGAGTGACAGCATGAAGCATCATGCATCATGGGTATCCCAGAAAGAGAAAGAGAATGGAAAATGGGAAGAAAGAATATTTGAGGAAATAATGGTTGTGGCAGTTTGATATTATTTATGAATTCCAAAAAGAGATATAGATTATGTTTGCAAACTGATCTGTTCCTCTGGGCACAATAACCCTATGATTGCATTAGATTCAGCTGAGACATCTGATTAAATTAAGATTAGGGCTTTGATTCAACCACATCATTAGAGTGCGACTCAGCATTGAGTCCCAGCCCCCTTGGTGGGCTGATAAAACAGACTATCACACAGAAGTAGACACACAGAGAAGAAGAACACAGAGGAAGAGAGACAGCTCACTAGACATGGCAGAACCCCCCAGGAAGAGAGATGAGCCTGAGAGTCTACAGCTGACCTTGTGAAGAGAAAAGAATAGCTGAGCCCAGAAAGAAACAAGTCTCAGGGAGAGAGACAAGGTTTATGCCAGCCTACAGCTGAGATTGGAAGAAGTGGGGACCATGGAGCCTTAAGAGGGAAAAAGGAAGGCTGAACCCTCACAGGTATTGCCCGCCATCTTGTTTCAACATGTGGCAACAGAGTTTGGTGAGTAAGTACCTTTCATGGTATTTTGAGTTGAACTTTGTAACTGTAATCTTCCACCCAAAATAAATACCCTTTATAAAAGCCAGCAGATTTCTGGTACTCTGCATCAGCAGCCCTTTGGCTGACTAATACAGAATTTGGTACCAAGGAATGAGGAAGTGCTTTTGCAAATATCAAAGTGCTGGAACAGTTTTATAAATAGGTAAGGGGTATTTTTTGGAGGAATTGTGAGATGCATAATGGAAAAGACCTAGATTGCTTTGAAGAGACTGTTGGTAGTAATATGGAGCCTAAAGTTATTTTTGATCAGGCCCTAGAAGGAAATAATTGTGAGGTGCTTGATAGAAAAGGTCTGGATTGCTTTGATGAGACTGTTGGTAGGAATATGGACACTAAAGAGACTTTTTATGAGGCCTTAGAAGTAAAAGATGTAACTATTATTGGAAACTGGGGGAAAGGTGATCCGTGTTATAAAGTTGCAGAGAACTTAGCAAGATTGACTCCTGATGTTTTATGGAGGGCAAAATTTGAAAATGGTGAGCCTGGGCATTTAGCTGAAGAACATTCCAAAGTAAACTCAGAGAATGCAGCTTGGCTTCTCCTTGCAGCTTATAGTAAAATGCTAGATGAGAGAGATAAGCTGAGAACTGAATTGTTGGGTACAATGAAACCAGAAACTGATTCTGGAAACTCGAAGCCTCTGGAAATCAAGCCCCCAGATGATAATACCCCATTTGAGGAATTAACTAAACTTGGAACTTGTAAGTCAAAATTGAAAATGCAGTTATCCAGGAAAGACTTGTGGAAAGTCTTACTGTTTGATGGTTTGGACCCTGCTTCCTGCACGCTAAACCAACAAGTTTTTTTAAGGGAGCCATATGAACAAAACTACTGTCAGCTTGGACTAAAAAGGACATGGAGGAGAGAGATGGAAGGGAAAACAGCTTTGAGGAAAACTATGGAAGCTAAGGTCTGGAATTAAGACATCTCCTTGGGCCAAGAGAGGAACCCCACCCATGTGTACAGAGAGGGTGCATTTGCCCCAACAGTTGAAGAGGGTGGATGTTCTGGCCCACTGTTCAGGGAGAATTTTGTCGCCCCAGGCTACAGAGAGGGTGGAGCACATTCCCCAAGGGTTGGGAAGAGTGAGGTCAACACTCCATAGGTCTGAGAGGAGTGGGCTTGCCCCCCATAGATTAGGGAAGGCCAGGTCGCCAACTCATTGCTCTGAGATGGTTGGGCCTGTAGGCCAGAGATTAGGGAGAATGTTACTGTCACCTCACTGTACTAAGGGGGCTGAGACTGCACTCCAGAGATTGGAGAAGGAGTGGCCATCAGCCCAAAGTTCTTGGAGGGTGAGGTCTGGAGCTCAGTCACCACCCAGATGCTTGATGAGGGTAAAACCAAGAAAATGGCCATTGGGCAAGCCTGTGGAAAGGGTGTGGCCCTATGAAGTCCCAAGGAGAAGAAACCATCATCTCAAGAATGACTCTCAAACTTTGAAATCTAATGGAGTATGACTGCAGGTTTACAGAACAGTTGGGGACCTGTGACTCATGTTTCCCTCTCAATTTCTCCTTATGGTAATGCAAATGTCTTTGTATACTGAAAGCAGAAAAATTGTTTTATAAGTTTCAGAGTTCTACAGCCAAATGGGACTTTGCTCCAAGACAAACTGTATTTTTTAAAACTGATTGTGATATGATTTTGTACTTAGCATTGTTAATGATTTAAGGTTTTTTTAATATTGTAATGTCTTTTTGGAATTCAGAGGGTGGGGTGTGGCAGTTTGATATTACTTATGAATTCCAAAAAGAGTTATAGATTATGTTTGTAAACTGGTCTATTCCTCTGGGCATGATAACCCTTTGATTGTATTAGATTCAGCTGAGATTAAATTATATTAAGATTAGAGCTTTGATTCAACCACATCATTAGAATGTAACTCAGATTTGAGTTCCAGCCCCCTTGGTAGGCTGATAAAACAGACTCTTACTTGGAAATAGACACACAGAGAAGAACACAGAGGAAGAGAGCTCATTAGACACGGCAGAGACCCCAGGAAGAGAGATGAGCCTGATAGTCTACAGCTGACCTTGTGAAGAGAACAGAGCAGCTGAGAAGTCCTGAGAGACAAGCCTTATGCCAGTCTATAGCTGAGATCAGAAGAAGCTGGGACCACAGAAGAAGGAAGGCTGAACCTTCACAGACATTGCCTGCTATCTTGCTTCAACATGTGGCAACAGAGTTTGGTGAGAAAGTACCTCTTATGGTACCTTGAGTTGGACTCTTTAGGGCATTGTGACTGTAAGCTTATACCCCAAATAAATACCCTTTATAAAAGTCAGCAGAGTTCTGGTACTCTGCATCAGCACCCCTTTGGCTGACTAATAAAATGGTTGAAAATTTCCCAACTCTTATGAAAGCCAAAAATATACATGTCCATGAAGCACAGTGTGCTCCAAACAGAATAAATCCTAATAGACCTACTCTGAGACACATACTAAGGAGAATGTTAAATGCCAGAGATAAAGAGAGAATTCTGAAAGCAGCAAGAGAAAAGTGATTCATCACATACAAGGTATCCTCAATAAGACTAAGTGACAATTTCTCAATATAAACCATGGAGGTGAGAAGGCAGAGGTATGACATATTTAAGGTGCTGAAAGAGAAAAACTGCCAGCCAAAAGTTCTTTATCCAGCAAAACTGCCCTTCAAAAATGAGGGAGAGTTTAAAATATTCCCTGATAAACAGAAACTGAGACAGTGTGTCAACAAAAGACCTGCCCTACAAGAATAACTAAAGGGAGCCCTGCAGGCTGAAAGGAAAAGATAAGAGAGAGTGACTTGGATTATAGTGAGGATATGAAGAATATCAGTAAGGGTAAATAAAAGGGTAAATGAAAGATTCAATAGTACTGTATCCTTAATATACAACTCTACTCTTTAGTTACAATAAGAGTCAGAATGCAATTGAACATGAAAAAGGCATATTTCCTGACAATGGATATGAAAATATAAAATGGTAAAGTGGGACAAAAAAGATCTTGAGGCAAAAGGAAACAAACACATGACATATAGATCTTCTGGGATGCAGTGAAAGCAGTGCTGAGAGGGAAATTTATAGCCCTAAATGCTTACACTAGATAAAGAAGGAAGAGCTAAAATCAAAGACTTAACTGCACACCCAGAGGAATTAGAAAAAGAACAGCAAACTAATCCCAAAGCAAGCAGAAGGAAATAAATAAAATATTAGAACAGAAATTAATGAAATTGAGAATTAAAAAAATAGAATTAACAAAACCAAAAGTTGGTTACTTGAAAATATCAATAAAATTGACAAACCCTTAGGTAGACTGACAAAGAAAAAAAAGAGAGAAGATGCAAATAAAATGAGAAATGAGAGGGAGGACATTATAACTTACCCCACAGAAACAAAAGGGTAATAAAAGGAAACTATAAAAACTGTACGCTAACAAATTAGACAGCCTCAAATAAATGGACAAAGTCCTAGAAACAAACAAAAAAACCTACACTGTCTCTAGAAGAAACAGAAGACTTCAACAGACCAATTGCAAGTAAAGAGATTGAATCAGTCACCGAAAACCTCCCAACAAAGAAAAGTCTAGGACCAGATGGCTTCACAGGTGAATTCTATCAATCTTCCTTAAACTCTTCCAAAAAACTGAAGAAAAGGGAACACTTCCTAACTCATTCTATGTGGCCAACATCACCCAGTTACCAAAGCCAGGTAAAGATACTACAAGAAAAGAAAATTACAGACTAATTTCTCTAATGAATATAGATGCAAACATCCATCTAAATTCATTATGCAAAAAATCAAATCCAATGGCACATTAAAAGAACTTTACACCATGATCAAGTGGGTTTTATCCCAGGTATGCAAGGGTGGTTCAGTATAAGAAAATCAATTAATGTAATATACCATATTAACAAAATGAAGGGATAAAAAACATAATCATGTTGACTGATGCAGAAAAGACATTTGACAAAATCCTGCATCTTTTCTTGGTAAAAAAAAAGCTTAGAAAATAGGAATAGAAGGAAACCTCCTCAACATGATAAAGAGCATACATGAAAAACCCATAGCTACCATCATATTCAATGGTGAAAGACTGAAAGCTTTCCCTCCAAGATCTGGAACAAGGCAAGGATGCCCATTGTCACCACTGTTATTCAATATTGTACTGGAAGTTCTAGCCAGAGCAGTTAGGCAAGAAAAAGAAATAAAAGGCATCCAAATTGGATAGAAAGAAAGAAACTTTTCGCTATTTGCAGTTGACATGATTCTACATGTAGAGGGGCCCCAAAAAATCTACCACAAAGCTACTAGGGCTAATAAATGAAATCAGCAAAGTCACAGGGTACAAGATCAACAGGCAAAAATCATTAGTGTTTCTATACGCTAGTAATGAGCAATCTGAAGTGGAAATCAAGAAAGAAATTCCATTTACAATAGCAACGAAAGAATTAATTATCTAGGAATAAATTTAACCAAGGATGTAAAGGACTTGCACACAGAAAACTACAAATCATTGCTAAAAGAAATCAAAGAAGATCTAAATAAATGGAAGGACATTCCGTGTTCAGGGATTGCAAGACTAAATGTTGTTAAGATGCCAATTCTACATGAAAAGATTTACAGATTCAATGCAATCCCAATCAAACTTATAACAGCCTACCTTACAGAAATGGAAAAGCCAGTTATCAAATTTATTTGGAAGGGGCCCTGAACAGCCAAAGACATCTTGAAGAAGAAGTTGGAGGACTCACATTTCTTAACTTTAAAGCTTATTACAAAGCTACAGTGGTCATATCAGCATGGTTCTGGCACAAGGATAATTATGTTGACCAATGGAATTGAATTGAGAATTCATAAATAGACCCTCACATCTATAGCTGTGATGATTAGGCTAATATGTCAACTCGGCCAGGTAATTGTGCCCAGTTGTTTGGTCAAGCAAACCCTGGGCTTTGTAATACAAGGACATTTATGGACTTTAGTCATCAGTGAGTTTACTGCATAGATGGCTGATAACATCTACAATCAACCAGGAAGGTTGCCATCAGCAATGAGTAATGTTTTATCCAATCAGTTGAATGCATTAAAAGGGGAAGTGATTTTAGCGTTCAGAGAGAAGGTCCCAGCTCATCTTTGGACAGCCAATGTCTCCTGAGAACTCATCAAGGACCTTCATCGGACTTTCATCAGAGCCCCTGGCTTGCAGACTGCCTGCAGAATCTGGACTTATTCATCCCCATGGTCATGTGAGAGAATTTTATAAAATCTCACACTATTTACAGATATCTCCTGTTGATTCTGTTTCACTAGAGAACCCTGACTATTACAATGGCCAACTGATTTTTTAAAAGACTGCCAAGTTCACTCAATAGGGAAAGAATAGTCTCTCCAACAAATGGTCCTGGAAGATCTGGATATCCATATACAAATCATGTAAGAGGACCCCTACCTCACACCATATATAAAAATTAACTCAAAATAGATCTAAGACCTAAATATAAGAACCAGGACTAAAACACTCCTAAAAGAAAATATAAGGAAGCATCTTCAGGATTTTGTGTTAGGTGATGGTTTCTTACACCAATAGCACAAACAATGAAAGAAAAAATAGGTAAATGGGAGCTTTTCAAAATTAAAAGCTCTCATGCATCAAAGGACTTGGTCAAGAAAGTGAAAAGACAACCTACTCAATGGGAGAAAATATCCTATAAGGGTCTAATATCCAGAACATATAAAGAAATCCTACAACTCAACAAGAAAAAAACAATCCAATTTAAAAATGGACAAAACATTTGAATAGACATTTCTCCAAAGAGGATATGCAAATAGCTCAAAGGACATGAAAAAATGCTCAACATCACTAGCTATTAGGGAAATGCAAATCAAAACCACAATGAGATATCATTTCACACATACTAGAATGGCTACAATTTAAAAAATAGGAAACTACTAGTGTTGGAGAGGATGTGGAGAAATAGGAACACTCATTCATTGTAGGTGGGAATGTGAAATTGTGCAGACACTGCAGAAAACAGCTTGGCAGTTCCTCAGAAAGCTAAGTATAGAATTACCATATGATCCAGCAATCCAGCTACTAGAGATATACCCAGAAGTACTGAAAGTAGAGACTTGAACAGAAATTTGCACACCGATGTTCATAGAGGCATTTTTCACAATTGTCAAAAGATGGAAGCAATCCAAGTGTCCGTCAACCGATGAATGGATAAACAAAATGTGGTATATGCAAAATGGAATATTATTCAGCCATAAGAAGGAATGAAGTCCTGATGCATGCTACAACATGGGTGAACCTTGAAGACATTGGGTTGAATGAAATAAGCCAGACACAAAAGGACAAATATTGTATGATTTCACTGATAGAAAGTAATTATAACAAGCAAACTCAAAGAGTTGGAATCTAGAATATAGGTTACTGGGGGATAAACTGGCGTTAGAGAATGTGGATTTGATGCTTAAGTTGTACAGAATTTCTAGTTCGGTTGCCTGTAAGGTTTGGAAATGGATGTGGTGATGGTAGCACATTATTGTTAATGTAATCAACAGCACTGAATTATATAGGTGAAAGTGGTTGAAAGGAGAAACTCTGGTCGTGTATGCTACTAGAATAAAAATTAAACGATACAACAGAGGACTGTATAACACAGTGAGCCTTTTTGAAAACGATGGACTAGAGTTAATAGTACAAGTATAAGAATGTTCTTTCATGAGTTATAACAAATGTATGACAAGAATACATTAATAATAGGGCAGTTTATGAGAAAGATCACTTAATGTAAACTATGAATTACAATTATTGTACTATTTTAATAATCTTTCATCAATTGTAACAAAGGTAACCAATGTTAAAAAAAAAGTAGTACAATTATAAAAAGGTGCCAGCATCAATTGTAGCAAATGTTCCACACCAGTGCAAGAGGCTGCTGGTAGTGTATGGAAATCCTGTATTTTATGCTTGATTGTTACGTAAACCCACCACTTCTCAAATTTACAAGGATTGGATAAAGGAATGAAAACCCAGTTGCAAGCTCGGAGATATGGAGAGGAATGAGGTGCGATAAAAATGGTAAATATAGGGAGCAGAGGTGGCTCAAGCAATTAGGCGCCTCCCACATCACAGGTCCTGGGTTCGGCTCCCGGTGCCTCCTAAAAAGAAACAAGGAAGACGAACAGACACAGTAAGTGCAAAACAAGGGAGTGGGGAGAAATAAATTCAAAATTTTTTAAATAAAAAAAGGTAAATATGTAGATAAATCTTCATGATTTGGTACTCTATAAAAAATAATCATATCTTGTGGGTTTTAAAACACACATAGGATTGAAATACATGACAATACTGAATAAGTTAACAAGAGAAAAATAAAATTTCTAAGTGTTCTTAGGAATTTATGTTAGACTTAGATAACTCATGTGTCATCTCTGGAGTGAACAATGAAGAAGAATAAAAATGGTATAGTTAACTACCTAACAGAGAAAAAATAATAAATGTTCAATCCACAAAAAAGCAAGAACCCAGAGAAAAGAATATATAAAACAGGGTGGAGTAAAGAGAAAGGAAATAATTCAAAGGTAGATATAAACCCAAATATATCATTAATTACAATTGACTAGCCCCAGAGATTGATGCCTTATCAGTGGGCTCTCCTTTGGAATCTGTGCTCCTGAAAGTGACAGAGTTGGACTCAAATAAGTCCTCCCTGCACATGGTCCATCAGTCCCGTCTATTCAAACCTATATGTGGTCCTGGAGATTGTAGGTATACTTCCAGAGACTGGAGCCTCTGGCCTGCCCATGTGCCAGCTGTGCCTGGAATCTCAGTGGAGCTGCAACTCCTACTCTACAGCTCAATGGACTCACCCAAGTCACCTGGTGAGGAGACGATGATGGACAACGGTCATCCCAGGGAATGGAGGGAGCCTGCAGCTGCAGGCAGGATCATCCCATCCACCATATCCATGGGATATAAGCCCCCTCTCACTTGGAGGTGGAGTGGACATCACCATCCCAGACTCCTCAGGATTGGGGGAAGAGCTATGGGCTAGAGTGGACTTAATGGTATTCTGTTATAGACATATGGTGACTCAAGCAATGGAAGAAATTACAACAGTGAGGTGGAGCCAGTGGCCACTGGATGCTTTTGGGGCAGGGAGGGGAAGGGCAATTGTAATACAGGGGCTTTTTCGGGACTTGGGGGTTGTCCTGAGTGACGTTGCAGCGATGGATATAGGCCATTTTACATCAGCATATACCATGCAGAACTGTGTGGGAGAGAGTGTGGTCTACAATGGGAACTGTGGTCTATGCTTAGTGGCAAAGCCCCAGGATGTGTATATCCATTGCAGGTGATGAGCCACCCTAATGAAAGGTGTTTATGTGGGAGGGTGTGGGAGGTATGGGAGGTGGGGAACACAGGAATCCCTGTAATTTTTGTGTAACATTTATATAATCTAAGTATCTTTTAAAATATATATATATTTTAAAAATAACATGGGAATCCCAGTGGGTTCCGTGTAATATTTTGGGTAATCTAAGCACCTCTTAAAATATATGTATATATATATATAAACAACATTTTTGTAAGCAAATACACATATATGCATATATATTTATATATCATTTTGCAAATGTTTGTATGTATTGTGAGAATTTTGATTTTTACCCATAATAAAAAATAAAAATAAAAAAATAACATTTATGTAAGCAAATGCACATATATGCATATATATTTATATATCATTTTACAAACATTGGTTTGTATTGTGAAAATTTTTATTTTTACCCACAATAAAAAAAAAAAGAAAGAAAGAAATGTACTAGAACCCAAGAGGTCCCTTTAGTCAATACCGTATCAAAAGATAACCATTTTCCTGACTTCCATCAGAACATATTATTTTCACATTTTTGTAAATCATATAAATGAAATTATATGTGTTGCATCTTTTTGTCTCTCTAATCACAGAATGTTATGTTGGTGCTACTCATCTCTTTTGTTAACCATAATTGTATTTAATTTATGCCAGTTCCTGTATTTTATTTCATCGTGTGAACGTTCCACAATGTTAGATTTGGTGATATTTTGGGCAGTCTTTTTGTTGTTCTTGTTAAATATAATGCAAACATAAACAAGTATGTATCTTTTATACCTTCAAAAAAAAAAAAAAGTCACCTATAATATTTTACTTGAATGACTGAAAAGTTTGGCATTTGTTGTTTATGAAATTTTTATGTTTACTCACACAGAATACTACTATTGATTATCTTCTGCAAGTTTTGTTTGAATGGCTGCGTATTATTTCACTATGTAGATGCTGTATAATTTTAATAAAAATTATATATTAATGAAAAAAATGTTTGACTAAATGCTCCAGTTAGAAGAGAAAGATTTACAAATTGAACTTAGAAACAGCAACAACTATGTGCTACTTTAAAAATTCATAACTAAAATATAATTATACAGAAATGTTGAACGTTAAAAGAAAGACAATATATACCATGCCTAAACAAACCAAGAGAAAGTAGGTGTAGTTAGCATAAAACAAGAAAGACATTAAGGCAAAAATCACTAATCACTAACACAGTTAAAGAGAGACAGTTTATTATAATCCAGCATTCCATTTACAAGGAATATACAACAATTCTAAATTTGTATGCACCTTTAAACATAGTATATATATGTGTGTGTGTGTGCATATATATATTTATATGTCATTTCACAGAACTACAAGGAAAAATGGAAAAGCACACGATGTTAGTAGAAAATTCTTACATTTCTCTTAGAAAATGCTAGAATAATCAATTGAGCAAATAAAGGTTAAAACCTTCCAAAAAAGAAAATTTCAGACTCGGGTGATTATATTAGTGAATTCTACCAAACACTGGAGGAAGACACAGTACCAATCCCACAGTCTCATCCAGGGAGCAGGAGAGGAGGGGATCATCCTCAGCTCCAGCATTACCCCAATAACAAAGCCATACAAAGACATTACAAGAAAAGAAAGCCACAGGCTGACATCCACCGTGAGCACATGTGCAAAAAATAATAGCAAATTACATCCAGCCTTATGTAAAAAGGATAACACATTATGACCAAGTGGGGTTTACCCCAAGAATGCAAAACTGGTTCAACATTTGAAAATAAATGTTTTTCACCATATTAATAGACTTAAGAAGAAAAATCATATGATCAGCTCAATGAATGCCAAAAAGCATTATGCAAAATTCCACACCCATTCATGATAACCACTGCCAGAAAACTTAGAGGGGAATTCTCGTAACTAGATCAAGGTTATCTAAAGAATCCTACGTCAAACATTTTAGTGAATGATGAGAGACTGAATACTTTCCCTCAAAGAATGGGAACAAGGCAAAGTTCATCACTTTCACTGCTCCTCTTGAACATCATACTGACTGTCTTAGCCAGTGCAATAAGCAAGGAAAAGAAATAAAAGCTTACATATCAGAACAAAGACTTCATTATCGTCTCTGTGAAAATTCCAAAGAATATACATAATTATAAATTATTTTTATATTACATATTATTATATATAATATTCTTTGTGTTGAACCCTAAATTAGCCTACCCATAGGCCTTCATGGCAACCAGAGTAACGTAGAAAAGAAAAGTTTCCCACTGTCCCCTAAGTGTCCTATCTGAAAAGCACACAACCTCCCCTCCTTTGAACAATCCTGCAAGGACATCTCAACCCTGCAGCTGTGCCCCAGGCTATCAGGGCGTTCTGTGCCAACGCCAGCTAACTGCCAAAATCCGCTTCTGTTTATCCCGCTTGCTTGCAAACTGCGACAGCAACCCCCTATAAAAAGGAGCCATTTTAGAACCTGGGGGCTGCAGTTCTCTCCTGCATGAGAGGTGCTGCAGACACCCGCGGGCTTAGCTCAATAAACTTCATAAAAGTGGTTAAAGTCTGAGTGTGGTCCATCTCCTGGGTTATAACATTTGGAGGCCCCAGCGAGATCCACCGCGAGGTCCCCCTTAATTGGGGTCGACCTCCTCAGACTAAGCGGGAAGTGCCTCCACTTCCTCGCCTTTGCTTTTAATTCGTGATCGGATTCGGACTAGGACGGTGGCCTCGAGGAATCTGGTAAGGGATTCTCCCTTTTGTGCTGGCTCCGGAGCATTTGTGGGGGCTGTTGCAGGCGGGACGCCGCGGTACTGCACACCCCGAATCAGGGACGGGACACCCTCTCCTGATTTTGGAAACCGTTAGGTTTCACTTTGGTATTTGGCTGTGTGAGTGGGAGTGAGTGAGTGGGAGTGAGACTAGTCTCCAGTGTTTTGTTCGTTTGTCTGTCTATGTTCAGTGTTTCTTGGTGTTTTAACTGTTTCAACCCTAACAGGATGGGACAAGAAAAATCCACTCCGTGGACTCCTCTTGAATGCATTCTTGCTAATTTTTCTGATTTCTTTAAGAGATCCTGTGACTATGGGAAGCCAGCAGATCCAGGCTTCCTACAGACCCTCTGTGAACTTGAATGGCCAGCCTTCCGAATAGATTGGCCTTCGGAAGGCCCATTGGATTTATCTCTGTTGTTTGCTGTACGGTCTGTTGTTTATGGGGTTCCCCACCCCGACCAGAGGGTTTATATAGGTGTTTAGATTGACATTGTGTATGATAAAGTAGATTATATCCAGAAATGCCAGAAACCAGGGAAGGGGGATATGTATGCAAGGGTAGGCAGAAAAACCATTTTAGTAACTGCCCCGAAACCTCGAGGGGCACGGGGTCCCCCGAAAGAAAAGAAAGATGAGAAGCCAGAGAACAGAAACCCCGTTTTATATCCTGTTCTGCCGGGGGAAACTGATGATATAGCTGAAAGCTTATTTGACCCCCTGCCTTGCCCAAGAACTCCCTCAGAGCAACAGGCCCCAGAACGCTCGCCCCAAGGGGAAGTCCAGAGTCCTCCCCACACAAGAGGGGGATCTGTCTATCAGCCCCCTCCACCAGGGCCTGATTCTTCAGTGCCCCTGTTGCCGCTCAGGGAAGTTCCTCCTCAACCAGGGGCGCCTCTGGGCCATACTCAATGATTTATGTCCCATTTTCCACCTCTGATCTCTATAATTGGAAACAACAGAACCCTCCTTTTTCAGAGGACCCCCAGAGGCTGATTTCGCTTTTAGAAACTATTTTCCACACTCATCAGCCTACCTGGGATGATTGTCAACAGATTTTACAAACTTTGTTCACTTCTGAGGAGAGAGAGGGAATCCATCGGGAGGCTGCTAAGATTATCTTAGGGTCTCCCATCCAAGTACTAACCAGGCCCGACCCTGCTTAGCTTCCGAGATCAGACGAGATCGGGCGCGTTCAGGGTGGTATGGTGGTGGGAGGTGTGGGAGGTGGGCAACACGGGAATCCGAGTGGGTTCCGTATAATATTTTGGGTAATCTAAGCACCTCTTAAAATATATGTATATATATATATAAAAAATAACATTTTTGTAAGCAAATACACATATATGCATATATATTTATATATCATTTTACAAATGTTTGTATGTATTGTGAGAATTTTGATTTTTACCCATAATAAAAAAAATAAATAAAAAAAAAAAAAAAAAAAAAAAAAAAAAAAAAAAAA
>JAKSZT010053931.1:242417-263077 GCA_026826555.1 Tolypeutes matacus | reverse complement strand
AAAAAAAAAAAAAAAAAAAAAAAAAAAAAAAAAAAAAAAAAAAGATTATCTTAGGGGACAATGAGGGGGACTCCCAGACTAGGAGGGATGAATTAGAGGAATTACTCCCTTCGAGTCCCCCTCGTTGGAACCCTAACACTGATGTAGGGATGACAGCCTTGCGCCACTATCGCCAGTCTCTACTTAGGGGTCTAAGGGCTGCAGCTAAAAAGCCTACTAATTTAACTAAGGTTAGTGCAGTCATGCAGGGCAAGGACGAGTCCCCGGCTGCTTTCTTAGAGAGATTATTGGAGGCATATCGAATATACACCCCCTTAGACCCAGAAGATGAAAATAACAGACGAATGGTAAACATGGCGTTCGTCTCTCAGTCGGCCCCAGATATTAGAAAAAAACTTCAAAAGCAAGAAGGGTTTGAAGGAAAAGCCAGAAGTGAATTGGTAGAAATAGCTCAGAAAGTTTTCCAAAATAGAGAAGATCCTATTCGGGAGCAGATCAAGCAGCTCTCACGAATCTTGCTGGCAGCACCAACCCGGAAACCCCATCCCTCCAAGGGACGGCGGGAGAGAGGAGACCTAAAGAAGAACCAATGTGCCTTTTGCAAGGGGATGGGGCCCTGGAAAAAGGATTGTCCTCAGTTGATAGGCAGAAGGGCTCAGGAACCTAAGGAACCGGCCCGCCTCTTAGTAGAAACTGAAGATTGAGGGGGTCAGGGTTCCTTCACGCTTGGCCCCCAGGAACCCATGATAAAATTAACAGTCGAAGGGAAGCCAGCTGAATTCCTAGTAGACACGGGGGCCACCTTTTCAGTTCTCCAAGAGACAACTGGGGAACTTTCATCCCAGAAGACTTCTATCATAGGGGCAACAGGAAAACCTAAATCTTACCCCTGGACTCAAGCCCAAATTACTGACTTAGGAAAGGGTACTGTTACCCATTCCTTCTTAGTAATGCCAGAATGCCCATACCCCCTCTTAGGCCGAGACTTGCTGCGGAAATTAAAGGCAACCATTTCTTTTAAAGATGGGGAAACAATTTTGCAACTGGGAGATCAGCTCCCTCAATCAATTATGTTAACTGTCCCTATCTCCGAAGAATATATTCTATTTGAACAAGAGCCCAAGGGGGCTATAGGAGAAAGCTATATCCAGGAACTACTTACTAAAATCCCCGGGGTCTGGGCAGAGAGCAACCCGCCAGGATTGGCTTTGCATCAACCCCTATCATTGTGCAACTCATGAGTACTGCTCTCCCCATCCAAGTCAAACAATACCCTATATATACCTCAGAAGGCAAGGGAAGGCATAGCGAAACATATCAAGAGATTAAGAGAAGCGGGGATACTGACTCCCTGCCAATCACCCTGGAATACCCCCCCTTTTACCAGTAAAAAGCCAGGGACTGAAGATTATAGACCAGTACAGGACTAAGAGAAGTCAATGGGAGGGTAGAAACCATTCACCCCACTGTACCTAACCCTTATACCCTTCTGAGCTCTCTGCCTCCAGGACGGACTTTCTATTCTGTACTGGACCTGAAAGATGCCTTCTTCACCTTACCATTGGCCCCTCAGAGCCAACCCATCTTTGCCTTTGAGTGGACGGACCCCGAAGGGGGATTTTCAGGCCAGCTAACCTGGACTAGACTCCCACAAGGATTCAAGAATTCTCCAACCATCTTTGATGAAGCCCTGAGCCGAGACCTCCTGGGATTCAGGGAATCCCACCCTCAGGTAACTCTTTTGCAATATGTAGATAACCTTCTTCTTGCAGCAGCATCAGAAGAGAATTGCCTAATCGCCACCAAGGAATTGCTCTCTGAACTAGCACGCCTCGGCTACTGGGTGTCCATGAAAAAGGCTCAGATCTGTGTGCGAAAAGCCACATATTTGGGCTACCATCTGGAAGAAGGTAAGAGGACCCTATCTCTGGGACGGATAGAAGCTATCCTGAATATCCCAACTCCAACCACCAAGCGCCAGGTATGAGAATTCCTAGGGGCGGTAGGTACTGCAGGCTCTGGATACTTGGGTTTGCTAAAATTGCAAAACCCTTATATGCCTGCACAGGCGGAAAGGACCCTAACTTTCATTGGACTCGGGAGGAAGAACAGGCCTTTATAGCCCTCAAGCAAGTCTTAGCCTCAGCCCCTGCCTTAGCCCTACCTGACATCACGAAACCTTTTCAGCTGTTTGTAGCTGAAAAGAAGGGGATTGCCAAAGGGGTCCTCACTCAAACCTGAGGGCCTTGGAAACGCCCAGTGGCCTATCTCTCCAAGCACCTAGACCCTGTAGCTGCAGGATGGCCTTCATGTATGAGAGCGATAGCTGTGACCGCCCTTCTTGTCAAGGGGGCACAAAAATTGACCTTGGGCCAGGACTTGCAGATTATCGGGGGCCACACCACTGAGGCCCTCCTTAGATCCCCACCTGACCGTTGGATTTCGAATGTGCGTCTTACTCAATATCAGGTGCTGCTACTAAATCCCCCTCAAGTCACTTTCTCTAAGTCCATGGCTCTCAACCCAGCTACTCTGTTGCTAGATTCTAAATATGGAGAAATTGTCCATGATTGCCTGGACATTTTAGAGACTATCACTGGATCTAGACCTGACCTCCAGGACACTTCCCTAGAAAACCCAGACTACGAGCTTTATACTGATGGAAGCAGTTATCTGAAAGATGGACTGAGATATGCAGGCGCAGAAGTGACCACGGAAAATCAAGTACTCTGGTCACAGGCCTTGCCCCAAGGAACCTCCGCTCAGAAAGCAGAACTAATTGCTCTGACCCAGGCGCTTCACTGGGCAAAAGATTTGAAGACCATCGCCAACTCAGAGGTAACCCGCTGCTCAGCATGCGCTCAGGTCAACCCAGGGCCCCCAATCTCTCGCAGTGTAGGGGTCCGAATCAGAGGCCATGAACCAGGGGAACATTGGGAATTAGATTTTACTAAAATTGGAAAAAGCATATACGGCTATAAATATTTCCTGGTCTTTATAGATACTTGCTCCGGATGGACTGAAGCTTTTGCCACCAAGCATGAGACTGCCAATGTAGTCGCCAGGCACCTCCTGACAGGAATCCTCCCACGATTTGGCTTACCCTTGGCATTGGGGTCCGACAATGGCCCGGCTTTCATAGCCAAGATATCCAAAAGTCTAGCCGAGGCACTTAAAATAAACTGAAAATTACATTGCATTTACAGGCCTCAGAGCTCAGGACAGGTAGAGAGAATGAATAGGACTTTAAAGGAGACTTTAACTAAATTAAAATTGGAGACTAGAGAGAGTTGGGTAAGTCTTCTCCCTTTCGCCTTAATAAAAACCAGATGTACCCCTTATTTGAAACATTTAACCCCTTTTGAAATAATCTATGGAAAACCACCTCCCATAATCCCCAACTCCTAGCGCCATCGCACCCATTGAACTTCTTTAGTAATTCTTTGCTAACTATGCTGGACTCTGTTTTCTCCCTTCTGAATGAAACTCAGCTGGCCATCTCCACTGAGTGTTGGCTCTGCGTCGATCCGGCACCATCATACTACGTGGGGATTGGTGCCAACCTGATGGGAGAAATGGCCCCCCAGAACGTCTCCTACACCGATGCCGACAACTTTGAAACTGGTATCCTGTCTGATTGTTCTCATCAGAAAAAAACTCACCCTCAGCGATCTCCAAGGACAAGGTATCTTTCACCAGCGGCAGCTACTCCATAAACAACTCACCTTATAAAGACAATTGCCTGAACACTGTCCCCCTTACTGCTGCAGGATCCACTTGAACTTTAATCACCCCCAACGGTACCTGGTTTGCCTGCTCATCTGGTATCACCCGCTGTATTGCCCCTAGTAATGCTTCTGACCTATGTATTGGTGTTTATATCATTCCCCAGGTTTACCTATATGCTGGACCCTCAGGTACTGCCCACTTCCTAGCTCAGGATCAACATTTTAGACTGCAAAAAAGGACTCCAATTCTAATCCCTATCTTAGCCACCTTAGGGACTGCAGGTTCAGCAGCCATAGGAGCTGGGGCCATGATTACCTCTGACATTGGTATTAGAAAACTTTCAGCTACTTTCTCTGCTGATGTCGCTCTCCTTCAGACCCAAGTACAATATCTTAAAAAACAAGTTAACTCCTTAGCAGAAGTAGCTACACAGAACAGAAGAGGACTAGATTTACTGTTTCTGAAACAGGGTGGCTTATGTGCCGCCCTCGGAGAAGCCTGCTGTTTTTATGTAAACCATTCAAAAATTATTAAACAATCAATGCAAGAACTACAAAAGAGACTCAGAGAGAGGGATCTAGAAGAACAATCCTCTGAGTCTTGGCTTCAGAACCTTTTCAATTGGTCTCCATGGCTGACTACTTTAATTTCAGCCCTAGTAGGCCCTCTCATACTGTTACTTTTGGGTCTCACTTGCGGACCTATCATTATCAATAGGCTTGTAGCTTTTGTCAAGGACAGAGTCCAATCGGTCAAACTAATGGTATTAGCCCAACCCTACCGACACCTGCCAACGACTGGAGACCACTATGATGAGTCAATGATTTGACCCACTAAGAAGAGAAGTGGGGAATGTTGAACCCTAAATTAGCCTACCCATAGGCCTTCATGGCAACCAGAGTAACGTAGAAAAGAAAAGTTTCCCACTGTCCCCTAAGTGTCCTATCTGACAAGCACACAACCTCCCCTCCTTTGAACAATCCTGCAAGGACATCTCAACCCTGCAGCTGTGCCCCAGGCTATCAGGGCATTCCGTGCAAAGGCTAGCTAAGTGCCAAAATCCGCTTCTGTTTATCCCGCTTGCTTGCAAACTGCGACAGCAACCCCCTATAAAAAGGAGCCATTTTAAAACCTGGGGGCTGCAGTTCTCTCCTGCATGAGAGGGGCTGCAGACGCCCGCGGGCTTAGCTCAATAAACTTCATAAAAGTGGTTAAAGTCTGAGTGTGGTCCATCTCCTGGGTTATAACATTTGAAAATTTCAAAGAATATACAACAATGTTCCTAAAACAATAAATCAGTTTAGCAAAGTCTCTGGTTACAAAGTCAATAAACAAAATCAATAATATTTCTACATACTAGCAATAATTTGAAATTTATCTGAATTTGAAATTTAAAACGTATATTATTTACAATAGCACCAGAAAAATGAAATACTTCAGTATAAATCTAAAAAAAATATGTTCAAGATATGTTTGTGGAAAATTATAAAACACTGGTGAAAAATATTAGATAATTCCTAAATAAATGGAGAGAAACTGTGCTCATGATTTGGAGGACTCTATATTGTTATAATGTCACTTCTCCGAGATGTGGTCTCTGGATTGAATGCAACCCCAGCCAAAATCCCAGAAAGCTTTTTTTGTAGATATCAGTGAGCCAATACTAAAATTCACATGGAATGGCAAAGGAGCTGGAACAGCTCCATTAGTTACCTATTGCTGAGTAGTAAATTAGCCCAACACTCAGAGGCTGAAAAGAACCACCTTTCATTATCCCAGTTTCTGCAGGTCAGGAATGTTTGAGCAGCTTAATGTGGTGGTCCTGGCTGAAGGTGTGTCTTCAGACAGCCACGTGTCAGCCTGGGTCACTGTCCTTTCAAGGCTCAACTGGGGGAGAATCCGCTCCTGAGCTCACTTGTGTGAGCCCTGACAGGCCTCAGAAGATCTGCTTCCAAGCTTGCTCCTGCATCCTTTCTACAGGACTGACCCATGGCAGAGCAGTGAATTTCCCCCAGAATTAGCACCTGAGAGGGCGCATGAGAGGGCATCCCACAAGGCAAGCCACAGTCATTTTATAATCTAACCACAGAAGTAATACCCCACCATTCCTGCTGTTTTCATTCATATGATTCATTTCTCTCCCACGTGGGAAATATTCTTATTACATCCAGGGTCCCCAAAATCTCATCCAAAGACAGCATCAGCTGTGAATCGTATCATCTAAACTAGGTCCAGGTGTGGCTGGCACTCCTCAGGTGTAGTTCCTTAACCACAGACCACTGAGCGCGGTTTCTCTCGATATGCAGACCTGTGAAACTGAAGAGATGACCTGTGCACCCACTCATGTAATGGCTGGACAGGCATAGGACAACTTCCATAGACAGTCCTGTTCAAAAAGGGAGAAAGCGGGGCACACAAAGGAGTGACTAGACTATAGCAATTCCCATTTCTGGAAATGTTAGCAATTCCTTAATTGTGTCTCGAGGTCTAGGACTAATTCTCCATGGCTCCTGGCTCTGAGCCATCTTTGCTTTTCCATGAATGGTACCAGGTGTTTTTAGCCGGGCAGCTCTCAGCCTGCTGTCGGCCAAGAAAACTCTGGAGGCCCAAAGGCTCTCCTCATTCTGTGTTGTCGCTAGCCTCCTCCGGCCGAGCTGGCGATGCTTCTGAACACATCTCTTCGATGCGCTTGGAGGGACTCCTGTGAAGCTTCTTGGGGGTCTTTGAGACCATTCCTTTCACACTTTGGCCTCCTTCTGAAACCAAGGGCCAATGTCCTTCAGCTCCCAGAGGCTCAATCGTTCCAGTGAAGCAGACCCTTAACGTCCTTTGACGGCTTTTTTTCTGACAATAGCATTCTGAGGCACCACCGTCGCTCTCTCTAGGGTCTTGATGAAGGATTTCACAGTAACACCCTTCACTTCATTTCTGTGCCTAGTTTCCCTGGCAGCGACCTTCACTTGACCATCTGGAGAGTCCGAGAATTTTCAAAGCCATGAAATCCTGGCTATTTTGTTTGTTTAACAGCCTGTCGTTCAGTTTATCTACATCCCCTTTCATTCTACTGCAAGCAGCAGAATACAACAGGTAGAATTTTTGGCACTTTGTGTGGAACTCTGCGCAGGTGCTTTTCCCAGCTCATCAGCACTAATTCTGCTCTCCTCGTTACTGCAGGCAGCAGTGTTGACAAACTTCCTGCCGCCACCTAGCCAGGATCCCCTTTTCTCCTGATCCCAGTAACATCTGCCTCATTGTCCTGTGAGTCCTAATGCACAGCCTTCTCAAAGACCATGGCAATTCTTGGACACTTCTCCCTTTAAGCGCTGGGTGCCAGTCTCCCTTCTCTGGAATCTGGGCTGGTCTGTGACTCCTTTGGCCAAGGTGATGCTATGCCAGTACCTCACTCTGCATAAAAACCTACTTGAAATGGATACTAGACATAAAGCTATGTAACTTCCAGAAAAAGTCATAGGAGAAAATCTTCACCACCTTGCTGTTGGCGAAGATATCAAGATCAAACGTGCCAACCACAAAAATAAGGAAAAATAAATAAATTAGACTATAAAAATTAAAAATCTGCTCTTCAGAAGGCACTGTTAAGAAAATGGAAAAACAAGCTACAGACTGGGAAGAGATTTTCAATACACCTATCTGGCAAAGGACTTGTATGCAATCAACATAAAGAACTCTCAAAACTCAATAATAAGACAGGCAAGCCCACACCCCAAATGGGCCAGGCATTTGAATATACACGTTCCAAGGAAGATCTACTAATAGCCCATAAACACATTACAAGGTACTCAGCGTCATAAATCATCGGGGAACTACAAATTAACACTGCAATATGATACACACCCAGCAAAGCAGCTAAAATTAAGAGTCTGACAGTCCTAATATAAGAAGTATGGGGGAGCCCCTGGAACTCTCATACGTTACTGGCAAAAGCATATACTCGCTCAGTCACTTTGGAAAAGGTTTTACCAAGTTCTTATAAAGTCATACATACACTTCCAATGTGACCCAGAATTTCCACAACTGGGTAGTCAGGAAAAACATATGCCCACAGAAAAAATTCCTGGCACATAATGTTCACAGCAGCTTTATTCATAATAGCCAAACACTGAAAACAACTCAAATGTCCACCAGCAGATAAATGAATAAAAACAATTATGTTATATCCGCACTGGAATAGTACTTAGCAACAAAAAAGAATGAGCTACTGGTACATGTATCAATGTGGATGAATCTCAAAAATATTACATTGGCAAAATAAGCCAGACACAAAAAGTACATACAACATGATTCCATTCATATGAATTTTCAGAATTGCAAAGCTATTCTAAAGCTGTATATTGAAAGTAGTTCAGAAGTTATGGGTGAGGGGATTTCGACTACAAAAGGGCATGAGGGGGGTCGGATGTAGCTCAACTGGTTGGGCGTCCGTCTCCCATATCGGAGGGACCCGAGTTCGATCCCCAGGACCTGCCGGTAAAAAAAAAATAAAATAAAGTTAAAAAAAAAAAGAAGAAAAAAAAAAAAGGGCATGAGGGAACTTTTTGGGAAATAGAAATACCCCCTGTAAGAAATATGCACACATTTGCTAAAATGTATTGGACTGAGCACTCAAACTGTGCATTTTATCATAAGTCAAGTCTATTTCATTGGCCATTTGAATGTCTTCATTTATAAACTGTTTGTTAACATGTTTTGCCCACTTTTTAATTAGGCTGTCCATATTTTTCTTGTGGATTTGTAGGAGTTATTTATAGATTTTGAATATCAGTCCTTTGCCAGATAGATGTACTGTGAACATTTTCTCACAGTCCATAGCTTTGACTGCTTATTTCCTCAGTGGTATCTTTGCCTTGCAGAAATTTTTAATTTAGACCAAGTGCAAATTTATTTCATCAAGTTCAAATTTATTTATTTTTTCAAAAAAAAAATTTTTTTTTGGTGGTTCCAGGGATTTCACCCAGAACCTCTAATGTGGGAGGCCAGTGCTCAACCACTGTGCCACATCAGCTCCCTTGAGTTGGCTTTTTCGTTTGCTTTTTTTTTTTTTTTAGGAGGCACTGGGAACCGAACCCCAGACCTCCCATGTGGGAGTCTGGTGCCCAACTGCTTGAGCCACATCTGCTCACCCCACTTTTAATTTTGATCAAGTCCAATTTATCTGCCTCCTCTGAGGCAAAGAAGGTAAGTAACTTCGTCAAGGTCACACAGCTAAGAAGGCAGAACTACAATCAGAGCCTGGATTTCACAGGAGACGTTACACTGCTCTGTCTTCTCCCCAGGGGTCCCCATCTCGGCAGGTCTCTTAACCTCCATGAGCCTCAGTATCCATCTGCAAGATGAGGGTAGCACAACCTACCTCTCTGGAGATAGACTATTAAGCTCAGAGGTGGCTTTCAATGAATGACACCTCCTGGAATTATGATGATTGTTGTCAAGATGCTAAGTTAAGACAAAATACATCAGCTCTGAATGTGATTTTTTTTTTTTAAATAATATACATTTATTATATAACAGTTTCTCTGAGTCAGGAGTCTGAGCAAACTTAGCTGGGTCCTCTGCCTAGGAAAAGCTGCAATTAACATGTTGACCAAGCTCTGCTAAAATCCAGTGGCTCAGATGAGGAAAAATCTACTTCCAAGGTCACTCAGGTTGCTGGAAAAATTTGTTTTCTTGTGGCTGTAAGCCTGAGGGCCACTGCTTCCTGGTTATTCCTGAAGGCCATCCTCAGCTCCCAGGGGTCACCCTCAGCTCCTAGAGGCCTCCCGCAGCTCCTTGCCATGTGGGTGTCTGCAGCAGCAATGCTTACTTCATCAAGCCAGCAAGGAGCTCCGCTTACAGTTCTGGAGGCCAGAAGTTTGAAACGAGTCTCACTCGGCCGAAGTCAAGGTGTCAGCAGGACTTCTTTCCTTTCTGGAGAGTGTAGGGGGAGAATCCATTTTCTTGCCTTTTCCAGTCTGTAGAGGCTGCTTCGTTCCTTGGCTTGTGGCTCCTTCCATCTTCACAGACAGCAATTGCAACTGGAGTCCTCACCTCCATCACTGACACTCGAATGCGATTTTCATGGCAGCTTTGGTGGTTTTCCTGCCTCTACAAGAGTTCTAGCAGGTTCTTTCAACATTTACTTAACAAGCACTGGCCACAACTGGGGACCAGAGGAGAGCCTTCCAAGTGAAAGGATAAATGAAGTCCCAGCAAAATAAATTTTAAAGTTGAATTAGCCAAAAACAAGAAAAAATGAACAAAACAAAGCCAGCAACACTTAATGATGACTCTGCCAGCTAGAACAAATCATCCAGGGTCCCCAAATCTGGTACCTACCCTATAGGAAACCTCAATCTCCAGACCCACAAATGACTTTTGAAGTGTGTAAATGCATCTCTATAATGCCAGGATGTAGGCAAATCTCAGCTCAGGAGAGAGTCCTGGCATGCAGGTCAGATTCCATTTGAAAACAGGCATCTTCTTTCAGAGACCCCAGAATTCCTTATTCTCCAGGTAAACTCCTCACCGTATCTGCAGGACTCAGGGCCAGGCCAAGTGAACAGGGTTGCTGACCCATACGCCATCACTGGCAGCTTCTTCAAAGCTCAGAGGAGTGCTATGACATCAGCCCTTTTAAAAGCAGGTGCTATTGAGTGGCTGTATTAGTCAGCCAAAGGGGCGCTGATGCAAAATACCAGAAAACTGTTGGCTTTTATAAAGGGTATTTATTTGGGATAGAAGGTTTCAGTTACGAGGCCATAAAGTGTAAGTTACTTCCCTCACCAAAGTCTGTTGCCACGTGTTGGAGCAAGATGGTGGGTGATGTCTGCCAGGGTCCAGCCTTCCCCTTCCACCTAACGGTCCATGGCCCCAGCCTCCTCTAATCTCAGCTGTAGGATGGGGTAAATCTTGTCTCTCTCCTGGGGCTTGTTTTTTCCCACAAGGTCAGCTGTAGACTATCAGGTTCTCTCTCTTCCTGGGGCCCCTGCCATGCCTATGGAGCCGTCTCTATTCCTCCATGTTCTTCTCCTATGTGTTTAGTTCCCGGGGCTCCAGCATCAAAAAAAACACTCCAACTTCTTCCTCTGCTGTGTAGTATTCTCTAATGTCCTGCTGACAGGGCCCAGTCAAAGCCCTAATCATAATTTAATCAAGTAAAAGTGAAATCTCTGAAGTTAATACAATCTAATACACCCAGAGGAACAGACCAGTTTATAAACATAATCCAATATCTATTTTTGGAATTCATAAATAATACCACACTGTTACAGTGGTCCTTGATGGCCATTCCTTCCTCTCTGCGTCAGCTGAACCAACCGGAAGGATTCCAGCTTGGGACTGAGCACCAGGCTCCCCCCAGCCCGCACAGCCACCCCGCAGGCCTGAACGGCTCCCCTTTCCCTCTCCTGAGCCCCTGCTCTCCATCTTGAGTTCACCTAGAGGCCCTTGCTCCACGGTGGGCCTACAGCCTGCCCCTGCCCCAGTTCCTCCGACCTTCACCCTCCTATGTCACAGGCTGTCATGCTCCTTCCCCAGAAGCCTTTAGTGAGAACATCCACACACATACATGATTACACACGCAGGGGCATGAGCCTGAGCCAGGTCAACATGGCTGGAGGAGGGCTGGGCACGTGTGTGGCACTTTATATGTGCAGTAAAAATCCCTTTGCGGCACTGCTAGGTCCAAGGATGTGCATCTTCAGGCTCCATCGTGGTTGCCCATTGCTTTCTAAAAAGGCCTTGCCACTCACATTTCCCCCAACCGCACATGGCAGCCTCCTCCTTGCCCCTCAGCAGTGCTGGGGGTGCTCCGTCACTCCCAAATTGAGCTCCCCTCTCGTGAGTGTAAGGACATCTTGCTGCTTTGATAGGCATTTGATAACTCACGATTTTGAGCACCTTTAAATATTTACTGGCCATCTGGATGGGTTATTCTGTAAATCGACTCTTTTCATATGCTTTGTCCATTTTTTATGGCGTGTTGCTTTGTCCCTGCCTTGTCACAGCTCTCTACATCCAGTAAGCGTTAGCCCTGCAGACCTAGCCTGAGACCTTTGTTTCCTCAGCTCCTTCCAAATCTGCTGCTTGTCTGGTTTGCTTACGTTCTCTGCGGGGGGAGAAGGCAGCCCTGACACCAGCCCAGCAGCAGGCACCCTGTGCCTCCAGAATCCTGAGACCTGCAACAAATCACCTCATTGAATGAGAAGACAAGTCTTAATTCTACCAGGTACAGGAATTCAAGAAAAAAAGGCCCAGAATACCTGTGAGCCACAGATGTGTCAATCACAGAGACAGCCAGACACTCACACAGCACCTCTCGCCATGACTGGGTGCTCTCCTGTCTCCTCAGGTCAACTCGTTGCTCCCAGCAGCCCTGGAGGAAGGGGCTGTGGGTCCCCACTTCGGAGGGGGAGACTTGGACGTGGGAGCTGGCAGAGCCAATCAGCGGCAGCCAGGCTTTGAGCTCCAGACCGTCAACCAGTGGTTCACACGCACACTCACACGCACACTCACATGCACTCATGGGCAGGCTCACTCACATGCACACACTGGTGCACATCCACGCATACACTCACATGTGCACACTCATGCACTCACATGCACACATATGCACTCACACACTAGTGTGCAGGCTCACTCAGGTGCACGCACACACACGCACTCACACACAGGCATACTTATGCACACATCCATACATTAGCATGAACACACACATGCACACACCCTTTCCTGCACAAGCATCAGACCACAAACCTGTGCAGATTCCCTGCTTGTTTCCTGTGGCTGCTCTAAAAATGACCACCAATAGTGGCTGAAACCACCACCGATCCTCTCCCTCAGTCCTGGAGGCGAGTCTGTAATGCGTGCGGCTGAGCTGAAATCCAGCGCTCTAGGGCCGAGCGGCCCCCCCCCCCAGCCTCTTCCAGCTCCTGGGGGCCGCCACCTTCCTTGGCTTGGGGCCGAACAGCTCCAGCACTTCTGCTCTCCCCACACCGTCCTCACGTGGCCCATATGCTGAAATCCCACTCCCCTCTTACAAGGCCACAAGTGGCTGCACTGAGAGCCCATCCAGTTAATCCGGGAAATTCACATCTGCAAACCCTACTTTGCCGTCTAAGGGGGTGTTTGCAGGTCCCAGGGCCTAGAGCACGGAATCTTTGGGGGCTGCCGCTGCGTGGGGGCTGCTCCCGTGAGGCTCCTGTGGATGACCAGAACGGGTGTGGGAGTCAGAGAGACCCAAGTAAGGTCCAGAATTCTTGGATTCTCAGACAGGAAATGAAGGACCCTGGCCTCCTGTGACTGGAAATCCTTCCAGCAGCCCAAACACCCGCCCGCTCTTGTGCGCGCCTGCTCGGTTACTGTGCTTCCCTTTGCCCACCAGCCCGGTGTCCTTTGCTCACTCATCTTACACATGGCCCGAGGGCCCCACGGGACCGTCCAGCTCAGCTCCTGCCACTGGCTGACACAGGGCCTGTCTCTAACTCAGTGCAGCCTTTGAGCCGTGACGCTCCCATCTCATTAAGCGTGTGTGCATGGGGGGCCGGTGGGGGCGGCCCCGGGGCTGTCCCATGGCCTGACGCCCAGAGGAGAAAGTGCAGGCAGCCCACACCCAGGAATATACCCAGCTCAGGAGCCCCGCTTAGGCCCCCTGCCCCTCTGCACCATCCCCAGGCAGAGCCAGCAAGGCCTGCTGGGTTCAGGTGCCATGATGGCCTGTCCCTTCCCCAGGACTTTGACCCAGGTGGGTCTCTGGGCAGCAGCTCTACAGGCAGGTGTGGCCTCAGGTGAACAAGTGGAAATCCGGGTGCCGCTGGCCCTTCCCCGTGCCCTGCCTGGGCAATCTACCGCACGGCTTTGCTTGGCATTGTCCCTGCCAGGGACCTTCGTGAGACGAGACAGGAATTCGAGGACTGGGGGAGTCCACGTGAACACGTGGCTACCCGCCCACACTGGAGGTCTGGCAGCGGAGTCGCTGTGGGACGCTGCGCCGGGCTGGCTTCTGCTCCCTTCAGCAGGGCATGGGATTTGGCTGTTTTCAGACTCGTCCAGGTCAGCAAGGCTGTCTTTTCTCTATGTTTACCAGAAAGTTACTGGGCAGCTATCACGTGCTGGACTCTCTGCGGACCAGGATGTCCCCTGGAGTGCAGTCAGCCTGCAGGCAGAGTGACTGCTTCTGGGCTCTCGCTGCAGGCCTGTCACTTAGCGTTCCCATGGGATCGCACTCATCAGAAAAGTACCCAACGGCGACCAAAGGGCATTCAAAGCTGTACTTACGAGTAACATTTTGTGACTTCGGGGTTAACTGTTACTCACACTTAACAACGCGTACCTGGAAGCTCCCAGCGTGGCTGCCCAGAGGCCACACCATGTCCATTCTGCGCAGACCGTGGCCTTCGGGGGGCTGAGCAGGCGAGATGGGGTGGGTGTGTGAAGGGGTGCCTCCAGGTGCACGCAGCGGAGGAGGCCGCTAATCCCCAGCTGTTCCCTGGGCAGTGTGAGCAGAAACTGGCAACCGGCACCTCATCCTTGGCCAAGTCCTGAATTCTGAGATCCCTCAGGTCAACCTCCAGGGAAAAGGCTCATTTTGGCCTTCTGAGGGACAAAGAGGCTTTTTATCTGAGTACCCTTCTCTCAGTACTTCCCCATCTTGGCTCCAAGCAGCAATCACAGCAGGCCAAATTCTTAACTAAATAACCATGCTTTAAAAAACAACGTGGCTTGCTTTGGAAGCACTGCTGGCTCAGCCTCGACTTCCAACCCAGGGCAGGGCTTGAAATACAACTTTCACACACAATGGCCCACATTTACCCCAACTTTGTATTTTCCAAGGAAAATGGATTCCAAATCTGCTTCTTAGTCCAGAATCTTTACATATAGCCTTGCCTTGCTTACACCAAAACACCAAATTCCCCCATCCCCCAAATCCCATGAAACGCTGTCTCTGCCCTTGTTTGGTGAGAGGCTCTCCCAGGCAGTGTGTCAAACTAGTGCTGGGTGGCCGGTGTGTCATGGGTGGTCTCTGGCTGTTGAGCTTTATCAAACTGCAGGAGCACTGCTGAAGTGACAAACTGGAAATCTACTCAGAACTCATTAAAAAACAAGGCAGAGTTAATATTTCTGTTTGCTTAAAACCCCACGTGGTCTTTGGTAAAACTGTCTCTCGCATAAATGCCTCATCCAGACGATTCTCACGGCAGACGGCAACATACCCCAGCTCGTCCAATGAAAGCCACTGGACCCCTAGAGTTGGGTAGCATGGGCGTGCCCGGGTCTAAGAAGCAGGCTTCACTTTGACAGGGACATGAAATAGCAGCATTAATTCTGTAGCCATTATCAATTGCTGAGCTGGACCTAGAAGAAATTAAAATAAAAAATAAAAAAAGCTTTTTTGCTCATAGATCTTCTATTTCCTTTACAAAAGACTGAAATGTGCATTTCTCATGTACAAGGCATCTCTTTCCAAGTTCTCCTGAGTCTTCAAGTCTCGGGTTATACATTCTGGGGCAGGAGCTGCTCTGACATTGAGGCTGGAGGGCACATGGGGCCGAGGCGTGGGGAGTGCGCAATGCCTCGCTGTGCACACAGTGAAGGAACAGGACCGACAGAACGGCCTGCACCAAGGGCTTCCGACGAGGCCCCCGTGCCTCTCACCCAGCCTACTGGTCTCCCACCGCCTCCACAAGGAACTGCACCTGAGAAAAACTGCAATATGTAGGCACTGTACCGACAAACATGCTTCCCTTACTAGGTCAATACCTGTGCATGCACCACAGACTTCTGAGGACTGCAGCATTCATTCAGAAGTGCAAGAATTACAACTACCCTGTGAACGATGACACTGCTTTTTTTTAATTGAACTAAGTACAAAAGCTGGTCACATTCCGTTGAACAGGTACCATCCTGATGGCTAAGACAAACCACGCTCTTTCTAGTTAACCACGTCCTAACTTCAAGTGATTCCCACCCATCTGAGCTGTCCTCGAGGAGATCCACCTCGCGGCTAAGGAACAGGCTGGCCGATGTGCACAGCAGGACGTGTCTCACTGGATGTCATCATCGTCAAAAAGATCTTCAAAATCTAGGCAAGTAAACAAAACCAACGTATCAGTGGGCACAAGAGGAAACAATTTCAAAATATACTATACAGTGGTTCAAAGTATGGAGCAAACACGAAACAATCTAATCGTGAGGAGGACTTTCCAAAAGACAGACTCTGTTTTATCAAATCAGGCTCAGAGATACAGTCTGAAGGGACAGCGTTCTCGAGGACATTTTAAAATCTTGTTTTCACTTAGACGATATCCTTTGGAAGATGAGCCCAGGCCTCCTCCAGACCATCTGGTCAAAAGCCCCGAAACGGCTGCTGAGCACCGCCATGACCCTTCAGCACATCCGTGCCTGTGATTTTTGTGCCAAGGCCTCCATGCTGCGCTAAGTGACATGGACACGAGAAGCGAGCGTGGCTGCAGGCACACAGTGTGCCCTGCTTTGAGAACCCAAGCGCCAAAGCCAAGACGGAGGAAACAGTCGAGACCTGGGGCATGTGAGGACTGCTGCCTTCAGAGGCATCCAAGGGGCAGCCAAGCTCAAGACAGGTTGGAGGCCCCATTCCCCCAAAGAACCAAGCGGACAGTGCACCACCTCAGTGGGCTCGAAGATTCATCTCCTTCTTACAAAAAAGAACGTCTCCTTCTTACAAAAATATTTTCTAAATTCCCTACCATGGCCACGCATTACTTTCATACTGGGAAAAGGAAAACTAAAAAACCCCTATGCATGCCCTGTGCACCAAAAATGTGCAGTATAAATTACGAATTAGAAAGGACAGGTCTAAGTCTGGGATAGACTATCACAAGAAGCAGCGGCCCTACCTCCATCACTACACACCTGCCTTCTGGGACGGGCCCCCGGACTCACCCCAGGCACATGACGGTTAGTCCCACCCACTCTCCCGGCCCCCAACCCCTGCACCCGAGGCTCTGCTGCTCTGCAGCTTTCTCCCAGCCCCTATCGCTGGCTAACCCCTCACGTCCCTTGCACTCAGCTGTCACCTCCTGAGATACTGGACCGCCAGTTTGGGATGCATGTCCCATCCACCCCTCGGAGGGCTGGTCGCGGCACTGTCCCTGCCTATGCTCTGCCTGAAGCCTCCACTACTTGGTAAAATGAAGGGAGAGACGAGTGTCTTTTCCGTGGTCACAACCTCACTCCTGAGTTGGGTAACAGGCCAGGATGGCAACAGGTGGTGGCAGCCAGGATGTTGCCTCAGGGGAGCAGCCAGGACCCGAGGGAAGGCCGTGCAGCTTGGCATTCCCCTCAGGCAAAGACTGACTGACAAAAAGCCAGAAAAAACTGTGTGAGTGCCGACTTCGGTGGACATGTGGCAGGACAACATTCCAGCTGCCACCACCTAGTAACAAAGGTTCTTTGTAAGGACTGGCACCTTTAATTAGAGTAGGTCGAAAAAACGAAAAAAGTGAAGAAAATATCACTTCACTCTTCCGAGTAAGAAAACTGTCTTGTGCGGCTACTTATTGAACCCTTAGTAAGCGTTACTATCAGCCGTGGCAAGAAAGCTTCAGGAAATCAGAAGGGGTAAGAGAAACTCTGCCTCCGACACTTCTGAGGATTTCATATAAAGTTAGTTTTTCACTGTTTATTTGGTAAAACATGATGCATGTTCCCGTGGAAACACTAAAGCCCCTTAAATACAAAATAGAGTTGTGTCCAGATCTAAGTGAGCAGGGAAGGTGTAAAGCTGCAGAGGCTGTAACTCCACAAAGGCAGCCTGAGGGTGCAAGAATCCAGGGCTTGGGGCTAGAAAGAGGAGGGCAGGAAAGCCCCCAGCAGGAGAGCAGAGACCAGCACACAGGGCTGGGGTCCCACAGCTGCGGCTCGGGCGATGGCCCAGATCCTGCCACGGCTACAGGCACCCGGCACCATGTCTAGTACACTATCTTCCCTCCTGGAAAGGCGCACTGCCTGGCAGCGCTAGCCGCCCGCTATCCTCAGGTGCCCACTGCACTGGGTTCTGAGAAAGGCGGAGGAGCTGGCCCTGACCGTGCTGGGACCCAGACGAGTCATGTCAGATCCACTCCATGCGTGCCCTGCAGAAGAAATACTCAGATTAAAGCTGGCACCCTAACTACCGCGTCCTTACCATTGAAAAAGTCTGCATGAACGGCCTTTTCATTGGCTGCCAAGTCCATCAAAAGCCCGGTGCTGCCTCCGGCCTGGGGAACAGAAAGGCAAGGTCACTCGGCTGTGTTCTCTGAAAGGACAAGTGGCGGGTACCTTACAGTCTCCATGCCACCTCCACTAAAGAGGAAGTGAGGAGACAGGAAAATTACTCAGGTTTTAGTTTCAGACTAAGGAAGTGGGGCAGAGGGGCATTTGAAGGAAGCATTTTTAAAGTTTCTTCAGGCCTTGCATTTCCTGATTTCTCCTGGCCTGCGAAAAAGAAGCCTACCAGTGCCCAACATCTCTGAAACCTCAGAGAGAGGCCGAGACCGTCCTCTGTGGCCCTGCTCAGAAAGCCCACGGCGGTGGAGGACCCCACAACCAGCACAGCTAATCCCTCTGCCAGTGCTGTGGGCCCCTTAGCTTCCAGCTCCATCCTTCCCTCTCACCCTCACTGGCGTGGTGATGTCCTGGAGCCACCACAACCTGGAACTGCCACCTCCAAAACCTCTCCTGGCTGAGCACAGGCCCCTTCCCTATCTCCCACCCATCTGGGAGCTCCTTTTTTCACACGCTCCTGCACTACTCTTAAATGTGGAAGCTCCTCAGGGCTCCACTCTCAGCCTGCCCTCTCCTCCCTCTACAAGCTCTCTGGGTGAGGGCATCAAGCTCCCACTTCATCTATTCCTGGGGACCACGACTCCCAGGTCCATTCTATTCAGCTCAGGCCTCTTTCCTGACCTCCAGATCTGTTCGTCAAATCCCCCAGTGGACAGCACCACAGAGGTGACGTCCAAACCTGCACAAAACTGAGCTCTGCGCCTCCTCCCTTCCTTCTCAGAATAAACCCCTCACCTTGGGAAACTGCTGTGCTCTGGCCAGGACGTTCTGGTGAGGGCTGCTGATCACAGGGCCTTCCACTGCCACAACACTATGGGGGGAGGGGGACACACAAAAACCTGCCACAACCAAAGCTGGGCAATCTGGTTCGCTCATGATTTTGACCCTCATTTAGGGATACAGGACAGAGGTCAGCACAGAGTCCCGTGACAGAGACACCAGAGAGCTGGCCCACTGGTCCCTGCTGCTTCCAGACCCTGGCATTCCCAAAGCTGTTTCCTTGCCTTTTCCCCGACTCTCAAGAAGCTGGGCCAGTTTCTGTGGCTTCCGTGCATCTCCCATGTTCCCAGTTCACATTCTGCTCAGCAACCCCAGTTGAACCTCGCAAGTCCCAGCCTCCTCCCCTCTTCCCAGCCTCCCTTGCTCTCCCCAACACCTATAGAGTCCGTCCCTCCACTCACCTCTCCCCAGACTGCTGCCTTCATCCAGACTCTCCTGTTTGCATCATTCCACTCTCAGCCCCAGTCTCCAAACCCTCTGAAGCAACTGTGCTACAAAGTGTGTCCCTCCCCAATGGAAAGCCCTCCAGAGACCCCACACGGCCCACAGCAGAGACTTTAAAACAGGACTGCGAAACCAAGGGTGAGTGCATCCCTCAGCATTTGGCAGCAGGACCAGCTCTGCTCCTCAGCCTTTACCGCGCCACCCCAACCACAGTCCTGGGAGTACTTCGATCAAGGCAACTGAGATCTCCATGTGGACAGGGCGAGGTCTGATCTGTCTTTTATCTCGTAAGTTCTGAGAAAGAGAAAAGCAGCCCGTGGCACCAGGAGCTCCTGGCCCTGGCAGGGAGGCTGAGGCGTTCTCCTGCTGAACACAACCACCTTGCTCGACATCAGACAAGGCCACTCCAAATGTGCCAAGAAGCGAGATGCCATAATCTCACCGAATTACAGAAAAGAACAAGGCCACTGCACAAACCAAAAATGACAAACATCTTCTCCTCCTTGCTAGGACTGGCAGCTGCTTCTTGACCAATCTCAGTTCTGGCCTTGCTCCAGTTGTCTCTTTAGACAAGACTTACTAAAATATCCAATCAGAGAATTCCCCTAGAGATCTAGAGCAAAACCCACTTCCTTGAACCCTCCCCCAAACCCTTTGACACAAGCTCAGATCCTATAATAAGCCATTACTGGGATGCCCCATGGTTCCCTTGAGATGCCATCCCCATCCCTGCACATCCCCATCCCTGCACATCCCCATCCCTGCAAGGAGTAAGAACTCAACATTTTTGTCTGCAGGTGTGCTCCCCGTGGTCTCTAAGCTGGCAGGCATTGCCAGCTTCTTGCAACACTTTATGCCCCACGGACCCTCAAATCACTCGGGATTAATTTTATAACATCCCTGGCTGGGGCGGGGGGGGGGGGGGGGGGAGACGAGCACATTGTAAAAGAAGGGACTCTTTACCTAGAATCTGCTGGGCACTTGTAGCTTGGAGACCCCACTGCTCATTACTTTTTACTAAGTTCCAGAAAAGTGGGAGGTTTTTTTGTTTTGTTTTGTTTTAAAAAGAATCGCTGGACAAGACGAGCATGGGTGAGGGTGGGAGTGGGAGTGGCGCCCGCACGGACTGCAGAGGAGCCTGGAGAAGTGCCCCCACCCCTCAGGAGGCTTGCTAAGGCCTTCTGACCCTTCCTCCTGGTTCGCACTGGAAGCTTCTCTTTGGCTGATCCTTCCTAGCAGCCCATGCAAGGAGCGTTCTGGGCAACTCTGCGGGGAAGGGCCAAGGAGGGGGTCCTGGGCGGGGTGGAGAATGGTGGGCCGAGAAGAGGGTCCCGGGCCGTGCGGGGATGGCAGGGCCCAGCAGAGGGTCCTGGGGCGCGCAGGGTGGAGGGCCGCGCGGGGCGGAGGGT
>JAKSZT010053931.1:188723-242407 GCA_026826555.1 Tolypeutes matacus | reverse complement strand
GCGCAGGGTGGAGGGCCGCGCGGGGCGGAGGGTCCTGGGGCGCGCAGTGCCCCAGCCCCGGCTTCTGCGACCCGCCCAGGGCCGGGCTCCCCCTGCTACCACGGGAGCCTCCGGCCGCTCCCGACCAGCCCGGTGCACCCGAGTCCCAGCCCGACCCACGGCCGCCCCCTTACCTCGTCCAGGTCCACGTAGGGCCCGGCGCCCTCAGGGAACATCTCGTCCACCGCCGGCTTCATAGCGACCCGGCGACGGCGCTCCAGGCGTCTGCGGATCACTTCCGGCCCGCGGCGGCCCCTTCCGGTGCGCGCCCGCCGCGGCAGCTCTGGACGCCGGAGGACCGCCGACTCTATGGTTCCCCGGCCTGGGCGAAGCCGAGCTGCTTGGCGCTGGGGCGCCAGGGGCCCGGGGCACCGGCCACGCTTTTTGGAGTAAGAATTGTTGCTGTAGGAATTGACATTGCAGGAGGGCGGGCATTGCGCAACAGCTGCCTTTATTTTAATTTAATTTTATTTTTTGTTTTTGGATATTTACATGTTGGTTTATTTAATCCTCAAAGTAAACTGCTTGATTAAAGTTATTTACCTATTTAACAAATTAAATAAACAGAGGTTCAGAAATATTTAGTAATGTTAAAAGTTACATGGCTAGAAAAACACAGCGAGAGTTTTCCTGCTGCCTCCCCCGTTCAGAGTTCTTAAGGCTTTTACACCTGGGTTTCACCTGCAATGCCACCATTTCCATACTCAGAGAGTCCCCCCTCCCACTGTCAAAATCTCTTCATATACTTTTTTACACAGTTACTGCCCCTTTGCAGCTTCTCCTACCATACAGAAAGCTTCATAGAATTGAATTCACGATCCAAACATCAGCCTCTAACTCGCCTGATGTCTATTGTCCATTACAAGCCACATAAATTCATTTCAACAGAATCATACTGAGAGCATTTCTCATGTGCTTCTGCGATTCACCACATCTGTCTCCAGTGGGAGTGACTCCAACTACCTGCCTTGTCCATGACCACACGGACACAGAACCTGACTAAGATGCTGATCCAGATCTAAACACAGAGCTCCTTTCTTGTAGGTCACTCGTGCATTTGTTTCTTTGTCCTTCTTACTGGTATAACTGCATAAAACTATTCCCTTAATGATTTCAGGCAAGTTTCCCTTTGAAAAGTACTAATGAATTTTGAATCCAGAGAATCCGCACGTCCACAGGAACCTAACCTGACCTCACACAGCCTGGGCCCTGATGCCTGCAGTCAAATCCAACAATGACATTCTGATTAACAAAACCGTTCACAAAATAAGGACTGCTTCTCTGTGGTTAAAATTTTCTTCCATATTCACAATTCAAACAGACCAAAGATGCAAGGAAAACAAGACTTACTGATCATGTTTTCCCCACATTCCAGGGCTCAAAGCATCTTTCTTGCTGTAGAAAAAGGACCGTTTTCATGGAGGACTCTCTCTGCAGCTCATCATGTCCTTAGTCCTGTAACCTAGAAGGCACACCCTGATTCATTCAGATGACCGTGAAGGTACATCTAATAAGAGCATGCCTTCTTCAACACAGTCTTTACCCTCAAATTAGTGAAACCATGTAGATGAGATTAAGGGAAACAGATTTTGTCCTTTAACTTCTTCTAAAAGTTTCAAATATCAATCTTCATTTCTTTTTTTTTTTTTCCTGTTTTCTTATTTTATTTTTTAATTTAAAAAAAAATTTTTTTAAAGATACTTAGATTACATAAATGTTACATAAAAAATATAGGGGATTCCCATATGCCCCACTCCCCGCACCTCCCACATTTTACCACATTAACAAGATCCTTCGTTAGTGTGGTACATTCATTGCAATTGATGAACACATTTTGGAGCATTGCCACTAAGCGTGGATTGAAGTTTACATTGTAGTTTACACTCTCTCCCACCCAATTGTGTAGGTTATGGCAAGATACATAATGGCCTGTATCTGTCATTGCAGTGTCATTCAAGACAATTCCTAAGTCCTGAAAATGTCCCCGTATTACACCTGTTTTTCCCTCTCCCAGCTCTAAGAAACTCCAGTGGCCAGTGCCTCCACATCAATGATCTAAGTAAGTCTACTTTATTCCATAGTCTGTTCCCCAGGCCTGACGATTCTGGATGGAGATGTCCACTCCATCTCTAATTGAGAGGGGCTGCAATGCCACAGGGTCGATGGATGGGGCTCTCTCGCTTGCAGTTGTAGACTCTCTTGGTTCCTTGGTATGGTAGTTGTCCATCATCACCTCCTTGTTAGTTGTCCTGGGGGAGACCAATGAACCCGAGAGCAGGTGCCGCAACTCCGCCAAGATTCAGGGCCCAGCCGGCACATGGACAGTCCAAAGACTTACGTCTCCTGGACGTACCCCCAACCACTCCAGTACTAGTTATAGGTTCAGATGGGACAGATGAGCCGCGTGTAAGGAGCTGAGTCCAGCTCTGTCACCCTGAGGAGCGCCGAGTCCAAAGCAGAGCCCATTGCAGGGCGCCGCCTCCTGAGCCAGCCGCCCTGACCGCGGCGTCTGGGCGTCTCCAGCGCCCTGAGGAGCCGTTTGTGGTTGTGTCTACTTTGGCAGTCCGTGAGATCCCGCAGCCGCCTGACCAAAGCTCGGAGGTGGGCTGCTCTGATGGGCCTATGGCGGAGCAGACTGGTCTGGAGAGCACCCCGGGGATCGACCTTCCGCAGAACGCGAAGGGGGGTGGGGGGCGGGGGGAGCCTGCGCTAGACCTCAGGGGCAGGTCGGCTGGGGGCGGCCCCTGCGCCAGGAGCGGAGCCCAGGGGCCGAGGCGGGGAGGGCCCTGGGCAGGGTCCTGGGCAGGTTCCTGCGAAGGGGGCGCGCGGCGCGGGCGCAGGTGCAGGCGCAGGTGCGCGGGGAGGCGCGGTGGGGCGGGAGTGGGTGAGCCTCGGTGTCCCGCCCGCGAGCATCCCGAAGGCCTGAGGCGGAGGCAGGCGGAGGACACGGCGACCCTACCCTCGCCCCTCCCCTGCGGGGTTCAGGACGTGGAGCCCCATTCCAGGGACCCACCCGGGTCTGCTGGGGAGCGCCGGCCCCAGGCAAAGGCGGAGGCCGAGGAGCGGCCAGCAGGACCCCGGGTCAGCGTCAGAGGATGAGGCCCTGGGTGGGCCGGCGGGTCGAACCCCTCCCCGAGGCCGCTCGTGGGAGAGCAGAACCAGGAAGGCGCTGTGGCGGGTGGAAGGCAGTGTCAGGGTGAGCCCAGAGCTCCTAGGGGCTGGGGTCGGTCCTTGGGAGGGGACCACGCAGTTGATTACCCAGATGGATCACCTTTCCATCTCCCTTTTGAGAGTGAAGGGGGCCCTGTCCCACATGTGTCAGGACACCCAGCGTGGATGGGATGTGGAATGCAGGGGCACGTGGTTGCCGGGGCATCTATGACCTTGCAGGTGTGTAGAGGTCACCGTGGGTGGTGCTCCCTTGGGGTGGTGGGATGAGCTAGAAGGCAGAGGGCAGAGGGGTCAAAGGGGCTGAGGAAGTGGGGGCGGGAGGGGAGTGAGCTGCCCCAGGTGGCTGCAGGGTAGCAGGTACGGGGTCTGCTGAGGTGGAGAATAGAGCGAGGGCAGCCAGGGGCAGCTGTGGGGTGCTCTGAGAGGGAGAACTCTGACCGGGGCACCCAGAAGCTTCCTGGGAGGGCCCTGGCTGTGTGATCCTCTGAGCAGCCTAGAGATGCAGTTTGGTGCCTGTCATTCATTTGTTCTTGCTGTAGATGGGGTGTGAGAATGAGAGGAATATAAATGTGTGAACACACAAGAACTGATGTGCAAATTGACACCACACGGATGGTCCTTCCCTAGAGAGTAAGTTTTGCTTTTTATGTTTGAGGCCCAACTGTCCTCAGTGAGACCTAAGACCAGTCCTTCCAGATAAACTAGGAGCAAACAAGCCAACTTTTGAAGGAACCACAACCTATTCTAAAATTATTATTATTGCAGTTGACTTACAGAAACCAAACTCAAACTAGCTCAAGGGGGGTGGGGGGGAGAGACAGAGAATTTATTGGTTTTTCCCAGATTCTTCCAAATGAGAATTTAAGCTGTGTGGTAGTTGGAGAGAATCAGCCAGTTGGCAACAGAGCAGGAAAAACCTTCCACCTGGAGAGAGGGCAGGAAGCCGCAGGCACCCCAGGGGCCTGTTTGGAGGAACTAGCTGGGGGCAGGGGCGGGGGGGTGGCAGAGGCAGGGAGCACAGGGGCCCTGGGCAGTGCCTGAGCCACGTGCCTTCGTCCCTCCAGCGGTCCCCTCTCCCTGGCTGCAGTGGGAACTCACAATACCTATGCCCACCGTTGAGAAGGCTGGGCCACATCTCGGCCCCATGCATCAGAAATTGCCTCGTCACCTTGAGGGACAGTTGTGTCCAGCTTTGTGGATTGCAGTGCAGGGAGATAAGCCCTTTCCATCGCGTATTTCCATCCAGTGCGCATGCGAGCCCCCCACAGCCTTCCTATGTGTGGCACACACTCCCTTCCATTATTTTATTTGAAAAGAGCAGCTGGGTAAAACACATTCAGTGGGTTTCGTCACCCGCCAGTGGGTGGAGACCACAGGACCTCCGGCCCCTGCTTGCACACCTGATGGCCGGCGCATTGCTGGGGCACTGTCCACGGAGACCCCGTCCATCCTGCCAGCCGTTGTCCCACTCCCAGCCTGGCTCTGCCTCCGGAGTGCCCGGGGCCAGGCACCTCCTTCCCTCCAGCAGCCTTCTGGGTGGCTCCTGGGCTCTCGGCTCATAGTTCCAGAGCCATCCCCTTCACACGGGCTCACCCAGGCCACCTGCCTCTCCCTCGCAGACGCAGCCTCCTATCACCTGCTCTCCCGATGCCCTCATGCACAGCTGCTGGTGCTAGGTGCTGCGTACAGGGTGTGGCACCAGGCAGGGCCCAGGATGGCGGTGCTGGTCCTGGCTGCCCCCCAGCTCAGTGTCAGGCCAGGGCCTCCCGGGGCTGGCAGCTGGCTCCCCTCTGACCAGCTGCACAACTTGTGCAACATCGATAGCTTGAGCCAGCTCTCAAGTGTCTCTTTGCCTCAGTTTCCCCCCCTGTAAATGGGGAGATGGCAGCACCCCGTGCTGGGGTCCTTGTGGGGGTTAGATGATGCGGCACCAGGTAAAGAGGCCCTGAGCTGCTCAAACCCTGGGCCCGAGTCAAGTCCCTTGGGGCAGACGTGGCACCCGGCTGTGGAAGGGCTGTCCCTTAGACCATCAACTTATAAAGCAAACGGGCCCAGCAAGGTTGTTTCTGGAAAGAAAACCCAGAAGCACTTATTCTGCATTTTGGATGGAGTTTATTGAGCATGAGGCGGGGCCCAGCTCTCTGGAGGGGTCTCCTGTCCCCTCAGCAGCCTGGGCCGAGGCTCCAGGGCAGCCCCACACCTGCTCCGGCCGGGTCAGTCCTCCCGATAGGGGACCTGGAAGCCCAGGGTGGTCCCCAGGGGGAAGTGGGCGAAGAAGGTGCTCGCCAGGTCCTCGAGCTGGGGGTAGGCCCCGTGGGCCTGGAAGTACTGCACGTAGTCCCAGAAGTCGGACGTGGAGAACGGCCAGTAGGGCATGGCCGGCAGCTCGGCGTACGGGTCTACGAGACACAACAGCCGCCTCGGGCTGCTCGCCCGTCCTGCCCCGAGGCCGCGGCCTCCCCCACGCCAGCCGGTGCTCAGAAGCCTGGGCACCCCGAGTCCGCCCCGAAGGCACCCTGGGAGCTGGGTTCTCCGAGGAAAGCGGGGGGGGGGGGCTAGGCCCTGCCCTGGGTTGTCTAGAGGTGGTGAGGGGTGTCCTGGGCGGCGTGCAGGCGCCGTGGCAGCCCCGCAGCCCTGAAGCAGGGGTGAAGGCACCTGACGATTCTGGAGCTGCTCTGGGACTGGAGGGATGGACGGGCGACGGGGGGCTGGGCGCAGGTCTGAGGGCGGGAACGTCAGTGTGTCCCAGCGCCCCACAGAGCCCCAGTGCCCTCCTGCCTGGTGGGCGCCGGTGGCTGGGGGCCCGGGCCGAGGGGCTCAGAGTCCCTCTGCACACGCAGCTCCGGCTGCCCCCAGCCATGGCTCGCGGGTCAAAGCCCCCTCCCCGCCCTTCCCTCTCCAGCTCCCTCTTTCTCTCCCCCCAGCCCACCTGGACACACATGGTTATTTCTAGAAAAGAAAGAAAAGAAAGCAGCCCACACACCTCCGCCCTCCTGCGCAGGCCTGGCTCCTGCAAAGGAAGAAGAGAGCATTCACCCTGACCAGCCAGCGGCCCGGGGGTGGGCAGACCCCTGTGAGGAGGGCTGGGTGGTCAGGCCGCCCCCGGCCGCCGGAATCGGATCCCAGCCCCCGCCACCCCGGGGAACAGGAATGCTGAGGAGAGGAGAGCATGCTGGAGCGTTTGGCGCCGAGGCCCCTCCCCTTCCCCTCACCTGCGAGAGCCCCCATCAGAAGGCAGAGGGCCAGCCCGGGGGTCAGGCAGGCTGGCATCGTCGTGGGCGCGTCCCCAGCCGGTGGATGTTGGCTCAGGCCCTACGTACAGCAAAAGGAACGGGGTGGACACCCCTTAGCACCCTAGTTTTGGAGTGGGCAGACAGCTTCCAGGCAAGGACGATTTCAGAGCATGCCCGCGGCAATGCCAACTGCGGCGGTTTTCCAGCTGGGAGGGTGGGGCTGCACCCCACATTTCAGTAGGTCTTACTTAATTTTAACTCAGTAAGAAATTACGCACGTAGTACACACACGCGTGCACACACACCCCACCGCCCAAGCATTGCCGCGCGTCCTCGCTCCGAGGCTACCTGGTTGCCGCTGCCGCCAGGCTCAGCCGAGGGGTGCCGCCAGCAGGGAGAACCTGCCCAATAAAAGGGCTGGGACGAGGCGGGGGGTCACTGGCCGGAAACGTCAAGCTGAATATTTCAGCCCTGCTGGCACCAGAAACACAGGACTCAACTTTTGGGAATCTGATCCAAAGATCGAGTTGGGAGAAAGGCTGTTTCTAAAAAAGTCAGGACTGAATTCAGTGTTGTTGCTTGAAATAAGCCCAATTTCCTCTTCCCAAGGAGAGGCCTTCCAAGTCTGGCACACGGGCTGGCCGAGCCCTTCTCCCTTATGAAACTAGGCCCAGCGATCCCAGGACTGTCCCCAGGGGGATGCGGGGCAGGCGCGAGCCCCCCCAGAGCCGTCGGCAGCCCCTCCTGCAGGCCTTCCTGCCCCAGCCCCGGGCTCTGCTCTTCTACAAAGCCAGTCCGGATGGAGTTGGGGGGCGTCTCCCTCAGCCCCAGGCCTCTCTGCCCATTGGGGTCCTATCTTAGCCTCTGGGGGCTACACCCAGAGCACCACAGCTGGGGAGGGAATACAACAGAAATGTGTTCTCTCCCCGCTCTGGAGGCCAGAGGTCTGAAAAGGAGGTGCTGTCAGGGTGGGCCCCTCTGGAAACGGGGGGTGGGGGTGGAGGGGTCCTTCCTGCCTCCTCCAGCCCCTGGCGCTGGCCATTCTGGGCGCCCCTGACTCGGGCAGCCTCTCTCCAGCTCCGCCTCCGCTGTCAGGGGCTTCCCCGCTGGCCTGGGCCCCTCCTCTCCTGAGGACAGCCGTCCTGCTGGACTAAAGGCCACCTACACCAGACGACCTCATCTCAAGGTCACGAATTCCAGCTGCAAAGGCCCCGTTTCCAAGTGAGGCCGCATCCTGAGGTGCCGGGAGAGCACTTCAGCACGTCGTTCGTGGGGCGACAACTCACCCTGTAACAGGTCCCCACGCCCGCCTTGCCACTGAGATCCAGCGCTGCCCCTTAGCTCCTGTCCCGGGGTCCCATCACCCCACTGATTCAGCCCCCGCTGCCTTTCCAGCCTTCTCAGGGCTCCTCAAGGGTGTGTCGTCTGGGGAGGGCGCCGTGAGCAGGTGCGGCCAGCCCCCCACCTCGCTGAGCCGCTGGGGGCTGTCCACCAGGGGAGACCAAGGCCCGTCCGGCATCTCAGCTCGATCGGCGTCGGCCGCTTCTGGGTCCAGCTTTCAATCAGCAGCCGAGCAGACCGCTACGCCTCCCCCTGGCACGGAGCGAATCCAGAACCTCTGCCAGGTGGGCCCACGCTAACAATTTGAGCTGATCCAAGATTATGCGGCCTCCACCCACCTCCAGCACGCTGGGTCCTCCCCACACGGGTTCCCCGGATTTCCGTGATACAAGCGGGCAAGGTTTTGCGGGTATTTGGGCGTGGGCGGCGGCTCCGCAGCCACGTTTCCTATTCCACCTTCTACGGTGTTTGTAGTTGGGAGCCTGCCGGGGGCCTGGGGGCCTGGAGGCCAGTGGCGGGGGCGCCTGGAGGAGAGCCAGCGGCCCTTGCAGCCTGGCCATTTCCAGGGAGGCCGCTACGGCTTCTTCAGGCAGGGAAGGAAGGGCTGCGCCCACTGGCCGAGGGGACTCGGCAGAACGTGGGGTCCTCAGACTCCGCCACAGCTCCCCATCCAAAGTATCAAGTCCCCCAGACAGTGGCCCGCACCGGACAAAACACACCCTCTGAGCTTATGTTCAATCTGTGCTGTAAGGCAGCCTCCCACAGGGGGCCTTGGCCTCTATTGTCAGAAATCCTGCCCCTTGGCTACAGGAGGTAACTTCTTCTTTTAGGGCAGTTGTGTAGGGGTCCCCAAGGCAGTTCACCCCAGGACTTGGCATCCAGCCATCCTCATGGCTCCTCTACTGCAGTGACAGGACCCCAGGCACAGTCAGCAAAGGGAAAAGGCAAACGGGGTGAAGTCTGGAGAAGACCAAGCATGAGCTTCCAGGGTCCGTTCCCCGCAGTCCCCGGGATGCCCTTAATTCCTCCAGCAAAGAGGGGCCAGTGTCCCCACCAGAGCAGCTTGCTAGACACTCGGGGTCCAGGGATTTTATTGGGCACTGGTCATCCCAGACTTCCCGAAGGAAAGCAGAGGTTCAGCATAAACTGCGCTGTTTGTACCAACAGTTTCGGCACAGCGAGCCCCTCTGGTCAGGGAGGGAGGTGGGAGCCCTCCCACAATGAAATCCAAGCCCCCGGCGCCAGCCGAGCAGAGCCGTGAGGCTGCCACGTGCATCTTTTCCTGCACAGCAGCCATGGAATCTTCTGGCTCCTCATGCGCACGTGAGCTGGGAGTTTAGAGCTCTGCGCTCGTTGGTCTCCCCCCGAGTCCTCCAGCGCACTTAGAGGCAGCCAGGCAGCCCCTCACGGGCCCTCAGGCGCCTGAGTCCATTCCCCAGTCCTGGGCACCAGCTCCCACCAGAGCTCACCCCCCCCCCAGCCCACAGCTCCAGTGCCTCGGGGGGCCCTTCCAGCGACGGCCTTGCAGTGTGTGCCCTGGACGGCCAGCGCCATTAACACCTCCAAATCGAGTAGGGTTCTGAGCTCCATTCTGACGCACTAGCCCCCCAGGGACCCCCTCCCAGCACCAAGCCTCTCCCAAGGGGTGCAGAGACACAGCCAGTACCAGGGGACGTGGGGTTACTGCAGGAAGCAGGCCTTATGCAATTGGGGGAAGTGCTGAGATCGCCTCTTCCACGGGCCCTCCTGGCAGGCAGGTGGGGTGGGGTGGGCGGTAGGCCTGGGGCCACTGCCCAGAAGATGCGGAGCCGAATGCGGGGCACAGGGGGCTGTGGACGAGCCGGACGCCGCCCCGCCACCACCATCGCCGTGGCGGCCGGCTGCGAGAAGCAAGGCTCCTGGTGCGTCTTTAAAATGACAGGTCTGAAGGCCGTGAGAGGCTGCTTCCAATGCCATGGAAAAAGTAAATTAAAATCACCTAGGCTGCATCTTTATAACTGTTTATTTAATTTAAAACTATGCATAGACAGTCTGGAAGTCACGAGCAGTAACGGGTTTGGGTGGTGGAGCTCTGAATATATGATTTTTTTTAAATTTCTTGGTTTATCTATTTCCCTTAATTTATTACTTATATGCAGGGTAAATTTTTAAAAAGCAAAACTCCAAAATCCACCCTCCACGAGCTCCCTGCTACTGAGCCCTCTGGTCCCACTCTGGGCCCAGCTCCCCGCACTCACCGCCCACCCCTCACCTGGACGCCGGCCTTCCCAGGCCCCACCCTGCTCATGGAAGGCACCCTCTGCCACCTGCCCCTCTCTCCCTGCAGTCCCTCAGCCCCCACCGCATGGCCCTCTCTGGGCATCTCCTCCTGCCTTGGGTTATTCTTCCTCCGGATGGGAGAAGAACCACCCAGGGGTCAGGTTAAAATGCAGGTTCTGATCCAGCGGGGATGGGGTGAAACCCGAGACCCTGTATTCCTAACAAGCTCCCACCGCTCTGGGTCCGAGTCACCTGGAGCACCTGTTAAAATGCAGATCCCTCAGCCCCAGCCCCAGAGTTCTGACTCAGCTGCTCTGGGGCGGGCCCAGGCATCTGCATTCCTAACCAGTTCCAGGGCTGCACTTGGAGAAGCGCTGTCCCAGAGCAGCGGCTCTTAACCCTGGTTGCACGCTGGCAGTACCTGGGGGCTTTTACATGCTCGCCATTCCAGCCTCCCCGGCCCTCAGGATCCGCATGCCGGGGGCTGGGCCCAGGTGTCGGGGTTTCTGCAGTATCCCCAGGTGATTCTGCCTTGGGGGATGGGCAGGCTACCTGCTCCCCGGCCCCAGCCAGGGCCCTCCGGGGGCCTCTGAAGGCCCCACCTGCCTACGGTGAGAAGATGCTCTGCTGCTGGCACCGGCCACCCTCCCTGACCCCCGGGTCACCTGGGCAGAGGATAGGGGCTGCTGCCGGCGTCCTCCAGGGCTGCTGGGCTGGCCGGGGCCTCTCCTCTGCTTCCTGCCCTCTAGCTACAGGGGCCGGGAGTGTCCACAGCTCAGCCGGGCCAGATGCTCACAGTTAGGCGGTGTCTGGGGCCCCCTGCCGTCCAGCTCAGGAACACCACGTGTGGTCTGAGCTGAGGGCGGCTGAGAGCTGAGTGCGGCACCTGCAGGCCTGAGCGCTCCCAGGGAGGGCTCCACCCAGCCCGAGCGCCCTGCCCCCTGGGGGGTCCGGCCCAAGGCACGTGGGGCCGCAGCCCTGTGAGCTGCCTCGCCCCAGCTCACACCCCTGTAAAGCACTTACAGCCCTGAAGCCTCCAGGCTGGCTTCCTCCCACGTCCCGCCCACCCGTGGATGGACCCGGAAGGGCCCAAGAGGCCCCCACGCATTTCATTTCCCAGAGGTCCTGGGAGCCCATCAGCTCTGCCTCCCACCCGTGGCTTTGCTCTGCTCCTGGAAAAAGTCCAAGCTCCAGGCCATGACCCGAGGGCCTCAGTCAGCCTTGGGGTCCCTCTCGCTACCAAAGCGCTCCCCAGCAGCCCCACCTGCAGGACCCCTGATGTGCCCACCTGGGTCATCCCTGGGGGACCTGCTCCTGCTCCCTCTCCTCCAGGCCTGCCCTTCCTCCCTGGCCGGGCTGGGGGCCACCTCCTCTTGAGCCTTTGCTGACCGTGCCCATTCCCAAGCCCACTCTGTCCCTGTGTCCAGTGTCCCGAGTGCACCTATGTCCTGGCAGGTGGCACTGCCCCAGTGCTCAGACTCGTGTTCTGCAGCCGTGAGAGTGAGGAAAGTTCTCCTCTTGGGGTCTTCCAGGACCTTGACAAGCTCCTGCTTCTAGGTGGGCAGGGCTGGTGGAAGGGTGCTGACTGAGCGACCATGTGAGACAGGTTAGTGCTTCATCCAGGTTCACCCAGCTAGTTAGTGTAGAACCAACCGCCCCCCCCCCCCCCCCCGCCATACACACACACCTGCCCCCGGCTCGGTGAGGTGAAGGGGGATTGAGAGGGGAGAGCCCCCCAGCCCCACCCAGCCCCACCCGGCCCCACCTGTCCAAGCAACAGGAGATGCAGAATGTGAGGGCCAGTGCTCAGCTTCCTCTCGGGGTCACGAGGAAGCATGTGTTTTCAGTCCTCGCCAGTGTTGCATCTTACAGGTACAACTAGAGAAACCATTTACTGTTAGCTCAGATTTTATGAACATGTGCACCCAAGATCTCTTCCCCCATGTTCCCAGGAATATGGGGGTGGAGGGTGTCAGCCTGGCTCTTTGCCAGGGTCTGAGTGGCTGCCCTGGGGGCTGGGTCTGAGTTGGAGGGTGGTCCCACGGGGGCGGCCAGGGAGGACAGCTAGCATGTGAAGAGCGGGGAGGTGGGCCGTTCCTGCCAGGGTGACACAGACTGATCGGTGGGGTGTTATAAAGTCAGGGGGTTGGGGGGATTTTGCCATTTTTGCTTTTAAACTTTTAAGTTGAGGTAGAGCGTTCATACAGTGCAGGGCCCGAATCTTAAGTGCCCAAGTCAATGAGTTTTTACCTGTGACTACACCTGGTAACCACCACCTAGATCGACATGCGGAACAGTCCCAGTGTCCAGAAGGTGCTAGGAGGATGCAGACCCCTCCCCCTGACTTGAGCGGTCTGCATTTTTGCTTTCACAGAGGCTCGGCGTCCTTGCGGCCTCCACGCCTCCCCCATCTCCCCTCAGGGTGAAGGAGGGCTTGGGCCAGAACCACTGCCACGGTTTTTCCCCTTCTGCCCTTCTGGGTTTCCCGGAATCCTCGGACAGTCTGGATCTGGGCCAGAGGCGCAGTAACCCCCCTGTGCCAGGAGAGGGCAGCCCACGGCAGTGTCACCCAAGGCTGCAAGGGCCCGAGGGTGGGCAGGTCCTGTTGAGAAGCAGGTGGGCAGGGCCGAGCCCAGGTATGGAGCAGACGCAGAGCCCAGCGGTCTCAGCTCTCAGCATCCCTGCTCCCAGCATCCCTGTTTCTAGCATTCCTGGAACCAGCATCTCAGTTTCCAGAATCCCACTTTCTAGAATCCCTGGTCCCAGCATCCTTGGTCCCAGCATCCCTGCTCCCAGCATCCCTGATCCCAGCATCCCTGATCCCAGCGTCCCTGCTCCCAGCGTCCCTGCTCCCAGCACCCCTGGTCCCAGCATCCCTGCTCCCAGCATCCCTGATCCCAGCATCCCTGCTCCCAGCATCCCTGCTCCCAGCGTCCCTGCTCCCAGCGTCCCTGGTCCCAGCGTCCCTGATCCCAGCATCCCTGATCCCAGCATCCCTGATCCCAGCATCCCTGCTCCCAGCACCCCTGATCCCAGCACCCCTGATCCCAGCACCCCTGGTCCCAGCATCCCTGCTCCCAGCAGCCCTGCTCCCAGCATCCCTGCTCCCAGTACCTATTCTAGAGTAACAACTCACCCCCAAAGGTATCAGCTCAGGCGGCAGACATCTGTCACCCATAGTGTCAGCAGGCCAGGGATCCAGGCTCAGTTTAGCTGGGTCGTCTGACTCAGGGTCTTTCACAAGGTATCATCCGGGACTGCAGCCACCCAACACCTCGCTGGGGAAGGACCTGCTTCCTTCAAGGGCTGTTGCCAGGATTCGGATCCTGGCTGGCTGTTGGCTGGAGGCTGCCCTCAGGTACCTGACAGGTGGGCTTCACCAGAGCAAGAGTTCCGGCTCCAGGGAGAGAACAAGACAGGGTGAGCGAGATGGAAGTCTGCCCTTCAGTGACGTCTTGGAAGCAGCAGCCCGTCGCTTCAGCCACACTCTGTGCGTTAGAAGCCTGTCACTAGATCCCACCCACAGTTAGGGGCGGGGGTACCCAAGGACAGGTATGCCAGGAGACAGGGTCACTGGGGAGCCACTCAGAGGCTGTCTACTGCCGGTGTCGGCCGATTATTTGGACGCATGCAGGTGAGGAGCCGAACAGCTGAGAGAGACGGAGCGGTTGCTCCTGGAGCTGGGAAGGTGGACGAGCCGTGTTTGTCCGCCCAGCCCTTGCACCTGTCTCTGAGGGTCAGCTCTAGAAGCCCAGAGGCGAGGGGATGCCACGGTTGCCAGCTCTCTGGCGCAGCCTTGGGCCGAGTGAGGGGCGTGGCGCTGAGGAAGCCTTCCTCGGGGGGAGGGCTGGGGGCGCAGGACAATGGGGGTCTGGAAAACAAGGACTTCATGGGGACTCTGGCCCTGAGGGGCTCTGGGTGGACCGGGGGCCGTGGCACGGTGGACCCTCGGGAGGGCTGTCATGGAGGAGTGGGCGGCACAAGCAGGGCGCCCACCCCGGGGGGCCGAGCCAGGCCACGACGGAGTCACAGAAGCAGAGGGGTCTGCAGGGTGGGCTCGCCTCAGTGGGGGCGGCTCCCCACCTGGGGGCCCTGAGCAGAGGCTAGCGACAGGGTGCAAGCGGGTAGCGGAGGGTCCCCGTCCAGGGCAGCATGACCCGAGGCGCAGGCTGACCCTGCCCACCACGGTGGTCCCGCAGCTGCCCACAGCAGTTCCTCCCCAAGTCCGGGTGGGGGCCGGGCCGGGGCCCCGGGGAAGGCAGGCCCAGGCTCCCGGCGGCAGAGCAGACCCGGGCTGCACGGCCTCCCCGCAGCCCGAAATAGAGCCATTGTCCGCCCGCTAGTCACAGCCACACAAGAGCCGCTTGATGGGAACCGGGGCTCAGTGGGCTTCTCAGCCTGGCCGGGGCAGCAGGCAGCAGGGCCCCCCGCCGCGCTCCCGGCCCCCGGCCCCCGGCCTCCGCCCTTCCCCAGGGCAGGCTGCCCGCCCGCCTCCTCCCTCTGGCTTTCCGGCTGTCTCCTCTCCTATGCTGGCTCCACTTGTGGCTGCCCCACATTCGTCCACTCACCCAGCTGTTGTGAGCCCCGTGCCGGACCAAGGCCGAGCCGGGCAGGACAAGCCTTCGGAACACGTGCCGTGTCCGTCCTCCCGGGCCCAGCCACGGCCTGGAAAGCAGGCCCCGACCTCCTGCTCTGCTCCGGAGAGACACGAGGCAAGGCGCGTGGGCACCCTGCAAAGGGGAAAGGCCCCAGCGTGGACGGCAGGGAGGCGGCCGTCAGCTCTCACTGGCCTCCTCTCCGCGCTCCGAGCTCGACCCCTGCGGCCGCCCGATGCCGCGCACACCCAAGGCAGCAGTGTGATTTTGCGCTCCTGGAACAGGCTGAGGCCTCACTCATTCACCTGGAAGCACGTTTTCTCACCGAATGATACGTTTTGGACACTGTCGGGTCAGTACAGATGAGGTCCACCCATCCCATCCATCGGCCAGCGGCTGGTCTGGGGAGCAGAAGGGAAGCGGACGATGCAGTTCTAATCCATGCCCAGGCCAGGGCAGCCTCTGCCCCAAAGACGGGGTGCTCATTTGGAAATCGCCATACTTATTTTTTCATTTTTTAAATGAGGAATATACAAAATGAAATTTGGGGAACCCTGTGTGCACAGGGCAGAAGCTCTGACAAGGATGAACCAGCAGGGCCTTGGGCAGAGGCTGCCAAGCCTCCGGCGAAGGCACCAGCCAGCGTGAGTGCCCTTTGCTCCTGGTCAGGGCAGGTGGAGGGGCCGTGGTCGGGGCCTGGGCCCCAAGTCAGCCGTGGTTTTGGGAACTGAGCCCTGCTTCTGACCATCCTCAGGCGGTTTCTGAGGAGCCGCCGTCCTGCCTGTCCCGTGGGGCCTCCCAGCTTCTGGCCGTCCCTCCCACGCTCCAGGCTCAGGGTCACGCCGCAAGCCAGTCCACACGACTCTCAGGGCCTCAGGAGCAGGGCCTGGACCCCAGTCTGCTCACGAGCCTGCAAAGCCCTCCCGCAGCCCTTTCTGCCTCCTAACCACGGGCGCCCTGAGCCCCTCTGAACAGCACTGCCTGGGCAATGCAAAGCAGCGGGGAGCAGACGGGGACACATGCCATGGCCGTTTCTTAGGCTTGGGCAGAAAAAGATGCACTCACGGAAGCCACGCCAAGGGGGACGCGCTGCCCAGGGCACCAGAGGGCACTTGGGCAGACTCTTGAATCAAAAGTGTGTGATGCACTAATTATTAAGCAGTGTGTTCTTTGATAATACAATCTTTCAGATCAGGGGCTCCGAGGAGAGAAGAAAAGGAAGGGGCGTCCGTGGAATCTGTCGGACATCGCTGCTGCAGGGACTTGGCTGCCGCACAGTGGCCTGGCCTGGGGTGCATGTGCACACAGCCCCGTGCACACTGGCACACAATGCTCCCATGAGCACATCCACACATGCACACACAGACACACACAGACACACATGCATGCACAGACACGTGCACACATGCTCAGTCACACGTGCACATGCCCGTGCAAACGGATGCACACACAGGCACACACACATAGCCACATGTGCACACACACATGCACACATGCTCAGTCACACGTGAACATGCCTGTGCAAATGGATGTACACACAGACACACATAGCCACACGTGCATGCACACACACAAGCACACATGCTCAGTCACACGTGCACCCGCCCGTGCACATGGATGCACACACAGGCACACACACACACATGCACACATGGGGCTCAGAGTCCAGGTGGGAGACATGTTTGTTTCAGTGGACAGGGAAGTTGACAGGCCCAGGGGAGGGGGTCTGACAGCCGGGATGCGAGTGACCAGGTGGGGCTCGGTGGAAGTGGGGGCTGGGTCAGAGGGTCGCCCTCAGCCTCTTGGACTTGCCGCAAGAAAGTGAACGTAGGGGAGGGTGAGGCTCTCCATGCGGAGGTGGGCTGCGGATCTGTTGGCCCCATTCCAGCCCACTCACCCACCGGAGCTGAATCACAGAGGCCGCCCCAGGTGGCCCCGCGGCTTTGGGGCCGCTCTCCCGAAGGCCAGTCCCCACCCCACCCCCACTCAGATTGCCATGCTGGGTGGGTCTCGGTGTCCTCCTAATGCCGTGTAGTGGGTGGGCTTCCCTGAACAGGTTAGCTGTGTCCTCGTGATTCCCCGGACGTGTGCCCTCCCCCAGATGGAGGCCGAGCCGGCACTCAGCCGACTGCTCGTTTGGCCATCGCAAATTGGATTTCAGGGAATTGATTTTTGGAGAATTTGGCCAGAGTCGATCAGTGGCCTGATGACTAATGGCCTCATTTTCTCGATGCAGCACGAGGCCGAGCCTTCCTCCCGGAGTGACTGGGCAGGGGTGGAGGAGGGCTGGGGCTGGGGGCTGGGCATCTGGGGACACAGCTCTTCTCTGACGCCGCTGTCATTGGAACCCAGGCCAGCCAGGGTCCTGGGGTAGCTGTTCCCACGTGAGCCACCACATCCAGGGCGGGGTGGGGGGCGAGGCCAAGGCTGTGCCGGGAGGGGAGGCCGCAGAGCTGCAGAGGGAGCCACTGGAGTTGAAGGCCTGGTGGACGGAGCCTGCTGGGGCCCGGAGCTCGGAAACCCCAGACATGCGTGCTAGAGGCCACTCCTTGGTCACCAAGGTCTCCTCGGAATCCTCAGGCCAGCCTCAGTGGCCTGGTCCAAGACAGGGGGGCCGGGGGCTGTGGGAGGCTGAGCCCCACTCTGCGGTCTGGCCGCCTGCCCACCCCACTCGGTGGGGGAACGGAGGCCCTGGCAGGAGCAGAGGGATGGGTTGAGCGTGGGGCAGGAGACAGCCCCCTCTTCAGATGCGCCCAGTGTTTGGAGCTCTTTGGAGTCTCCAGGTTCTCACTGCTAAATCCTTTTCTGGAGAAGGAAACACCCTTAGACACCTATTGGGAGTTCTGGGTGCCCCCTTTGTCCCCTGAGCTTCAGGAATCCTTCATCCTAGACATTCTCTTCCGGGAGCTGCTCACCTCCAATGCCCCAAACCTCTATGTGGCAGGAAGCTAGGGGATGGGGGCGCAGAGTGTGCCAGGGGGTGGCAAGGCATCCCAGAGACCCTTCGCCAGAGGTCAGCTAGGACTTTAGCTCAGGATGCCCTCCGAGAGCTGCTGCCACACCAGCAAACAGTGGGGCGAAAGGGGCCGGTCTGAAGCCGTGGTTTGGGTATGGCTTTGTTCCCTTTAAAATGTGGGAACTGAGATATAGACGTCCCAGGCAGTGTGGTTTGAGCTGTCTGCAGCTCTGCTTTGCAGGACAGACCCATCCACCCGGACACAGCCTCCAGCCTCCCCTCCCCTGACCATCTCCCTCCCCCTCCTGCCTCCCAAACTCTAGTGGCTCAGGACCACCGCGGGCCCAGGTGAGCTGCGATCTGCCCTGGCAACTTGCTGTTTCCGCCTGGGATGGCACCACTGGACTTCATGAATCTGCTTGGAACATACTCTTCCTTTAAGGGTCCACTCAGGCATTCTCCTCCATGAAGCCTTCCCTGGTTCCCCTGGCCAAATCTGGAACAATTTAGCCTCAAAGTAAATAACTAGTAATGGATTGGAACTCATTGAATAAAACAGGAAACCATCAGTCTGTACCAAGTTAAGTAAACGAATACGTGGTAACTTTGACGAGAAAGGGTATATTCACACTGTTTCCAACTGCCCCTCACAAAATATTTATTAATTCCATAGCAAATAAGAGTAATTTTATAGTTTGGAAGCCCAGTGGACACCCCCTTGATCTAGGGATCAAAGAGGACACCGTCTGCAGCAGTTCAAGTGGAAAGCACGCGCCAGCTGGTGGGAGGCGCCTCTGCGGTGTGCTACCTGGATCTGGCCGCAAGGAAACACGGACAAGCCGCCCTGAAGGAGTCTACACAGTGCCGCGTGTGTCTTCAGAAGGGGCAAGCTTGTTGTCCTTGTGCCTTTGTGTCCCCAAAAACATATGCCCACCCCTAACCCCCGGTACCTGCACACAGGACCTTACTTGGCCACAGGGCCTTTGCAGATGTGATTAAGATGCGAGTTAAAAGAGATCATGTTTACAGATGAGGAAACCAAAATACAGAAGATGCTAAGTCAAGGTCACCCTGATGACTGCCTAACTCCAGATTTAAGAAATCATAGGGCCAAGTTCATAGGAAATACAGTTTGTGTCTTTGAATTGGGGTTAAAAAAAAATATATGCTAGTAAACTATGGACATTTTCTGTTAGTCTTAAATACTGAGGGCTGGAAGTTTCATTTGTTGTTATGGCATGGAATCCTCAGCCCTCCCAGTGTCTCTTTCCAAGATTCCTGTTATTTCTACTGCACTGCTAGTTTTCCATTTTCCTTTTTTGCCAGATCTTCTTAATAGGCATTTAATGAAACTGCAAATTCACAAGACATCTCACAAAGAAATCCTATTTGAAGGACATGTAAAGCAAAGCTACTCCACTTTATCGGAGAAAAGGAATGTAGTTCCTTAGTGCATATTTCATATCCTCTGCCTCAAGTTATTTTGTGACGGTACTTTTATTTTGCTTTTATTTTTAGCTGAAAGGATTGTATACCAGTTTAAGTGTTCATCCTTGAGAACTTTTGAGACGTTCTCAACAAACTTTTCATTAATTTGGTTGTTGTTATATTGTTAAATTACCTATTTTAATATTATAGAAACAAACATCTATTGAGCAAGTAGTGTTTCAGGCACTGTTGTAAGCATTTTACTTAAATCATCGCATTAAATCAACATACGAACCCTGAAAAAAAAAAAAAAAAAAAAAAGAGATCATGTTGCATTAAGGGGACCCCAAATCCAACAACTGGTGCCCTTATAGGAAGGGAAGAAAATTTTCCAGAAAGGAAGAAGGCCGCCTGGCGACAGGGGTGGAGATGGGAGTGAGCACCTCGGAACTCGCTGGAAGAGGCCAGGAAGGAGGCCCCTGCAGGTTTCAGAGGGGTGTGGCCCCGCCGACTCCTGGTTCCCGGCTTCCAGCCCCGGGAGAGAACACGTTCCTGCTCTTTCAAGCCTCCCGGTTCGGGATCCTTGGTTACAGCAGCTCTAGAAAGCTAATTCACGCGAGTCAAGGAAAGACGGAGAAGCTGTTCCCAGCTGAAGGAGGCAACAGCTAGCAGTAACACGGGAGTTTGAACGAGATCCTCTTGCTTTAAAGGACACTGGGGGACATCCACAAAACGTGAATGCGTCGCGGGTCGCACGGCAGGCTGTGTCAGGGCGGAAGTCCTGGCTGGGTGGCTGCCCCTGGTCAGTCTCGCCGTCCAGGGTGTGCTCTAGGAAGCCACAAGGGCAGGGGCGTGCAGTCCCCAGCCCCTTCCAGCACGCCCAGGTTTTCCTGCAGGGAGGAGCACCCCCTGTGCACCAGGGAGAGACGTGAGCCGGGACGGCCGGGACGGCAAACGTGCAAATGCTGCGGCGCCTGGCGGGCTGGGAAGCCTGAAGGCTGCTCAGGAGAGGCCGATTTTCCCCAGAGCTACAGACAGTGTTCCCGAAAGAGCCTGGACCCTGAGTCAGGCTGGGTTTCGGCCCTGCTCTACCCCGACTGTGTGGCCAGAGGCGGGCCCATCTCTCTGTGGGCTTCAGTGGCCCCTGGGGGCTGACCCTTCTCTGCCCCAACGTTCTAGAGCCTTCTGTGACGGCCACCACTCTGGGCATTGCTTCGGAAACCAGCTCCTCCTGCTCCACGGTGGCGAATGAACGGAATTGGGGTCATGGAGCCGTCTCCCCGCGGCTGTGCCAGCTGTCTGGTGGGATGGATGGAGCCTGAAAATCCCTGGGCGGGGGACACGTGAAGGCATGAGGGCCGCTGCCTGATAACGGCCTGCGGCTTCGCGGACGCATCACTTTAGGTGGCAGTGATTCAGGGCCGAGACGCCAAGATCAGTGGGGCATTTAGTCGGCGCTTGTAAAATAAACGGCCCCAAATCACGCATCCCAATTTCCTGCTTTCCTTAATTCAGACTTCAGAGCTTCAGAACGGGGCTGGCGAGGACGGCCAGCGGCCGCGTGGTGTGTCCAGGGCCCCTAAGGTCGCTGGAGCTGGAGCCGCGTGGCCCCGTGTAGCTCTCCCCACGTGCCCCTGGGGTGACAGGTGGCTGTTCACAATATACAATTAATCCCACCTAACGAGAAGCCTGGGCCCGCGGCTGCCACCCTCGCCAAGCCCCTCCCATGCCATCCCCGCACGAGGCACTCAGGGTCCCGGGAAAACAACCCCGGTTTCCTCGCTCGTGTCTGAGATGGGACCTTCTGCTGTTGGGCCCCCGCGCTCCTGAGTGCCTGGCACCCCACCCTCTGCCTCCGTGCCGCACCCCCGCGAGTGCGATGTCACCCTGGAGGCCCAGTGATCTCCGAGGGGCGGGTGTAATCGAGAGAGAGTCCCCCACCTGACAGGAGCCACAGGGCACGCGAGCATCCACTGGAGATGGGGGCGGATGGGAGCGGGGACCTGGCAGCCCCCCAGGACCTGTGGGAGGTCCGCATCAGGGGTCCTGGACCAGGGGCTGCCCCTCGGTCTCTTCCTACAGCTGGTGATGCTGTCAGGGTCGGGTGCAGTGGGGGGCCTGCGGGGCGCCCAGGGTCGCTCAGGTCCACATGCTGGCTGCAGTCCCTCCCCAGATGCAGGACCCCCGTCGTGGTCTGCCCATTGCAGGGGCTTTCCGGGAATCTGACGTGCCTGCGTGGCTGGGGGAGCAAGGAGCCCCTCGCCCAGCAGGCTGTGGTGGAAGCTCATCCCGAAGGGATGGGCCGAGGGAACTGCTGACCTGCCAGCATGGGCAGGGCCAGAGTCAGTGGGCAGCTGAGCCGGAGCCCGCCTTCTCCATCGGTCAGTGGCCAGACCTCGGGGCGGGGGGTGGGTAGCCGACTCTTTGGTCTGTTCCTCACCTGCCCTGGGGAGAGCGATCCCACTGCCCTTGTGGTCAGGGGAGGGCCAGATGGTGACACGTGAAGCCTCTGATGGTGCCAGGTACATGGTGAGCCTTCTAGAAAACTCTGCCGTCCTGGCAGAGCGGACAGCGCAGAGCTGGGGCTCTGCCTAGGACTCGCTGTGCAAGGAGACCCTTTCAGAGCGACTAGAGGACAGAGGCTCTTTGCTGGAAGAGCCAGGGTTCTGCCGGCTCCCAGAACTGCAGCCGGAACTGGAGAGTTACTGGCTGCTCCCCGCGCCTGTCCTGAGCCCGTCTCTGGCCTCTGCCCTCCCTTCCCTCTGAGACCCGCTGACCACGTCCCAGGCTTGAGCTCTGCCCTTTGGCCCTGGGTGGCCCCTCACCGCTGTGCTGCAGGGCCACAGAGGCATTAGTTGGGGTCTTCGAATTGCAATTCGGGGAGTACAGATTCAGGTAGCAACCCAAACTGTGTCCCAACTTGGCATTTCCAGGCAAGGGTTTTTAAAGGGAAATATTAGAGAAGTTGATGCAGATACCTGGGGTGCTGCAAATGTCCTCCAGGTAGTAGTTGACTGCATTTTCTATCTTGGGGCTCACTTCTGGCATCTGGGTTTTGGGGAACACAGTCGCCTGAGGCTCTGCAGATGTTGGCAGTTTGCCATCTCTGCTGAGATTTGCCTAAAGAGTCACCTCCAGGAAGCCCTCCCAGCTCCACTTTAAATCTCTTAGGCACAGTAACTCTGTTTTATATCTTTTTACAGCACATAGGCCAGTGCAGGTTCCTGGAGAGACTCTGGCACCTCCCGGGACAAGAGTCCACCCCCCAGCTTCGCTGCTGGCGGCTGCAGGAATGGGATTCTCCCGCTCTGTCCGCTGAAGCTTCCCTGGGGCCTGGGGTGCTCGGCCTGCCTGGACTCCGCTTCCCAGCTGCAGAGGAAGGGTCGGGCAAGGCGACCTGGAAACAGGGATGTGTCTCTAGCCTCCCAGCCTGGCGCCGGCTCGGCTGAACTTCCTAAGCTCCGGGGTCCTGGGGCAGGAGAGATCACACTCTTCTGCTGTCCCCCTGGCCCAGCAGCGAGACCAGTCCCTGCCACATCTGTCACGAGCGGTCAGGGCCCAGGGAGGAAGGTGTGGACATGGGGGAAGTGGGCCTCGTGGCAGCCGTGGGACGCCTGACTGTCCGCCCGCTTTCCCAGGACAGTCTTGGTTTGTGTCTGTTGTCCCGACGTGGTTATTAGCAGCTGTCTTTTCACTCCCCAAGGGGCACTTGTTGGGTGATGGATCATGTCCTGTCCCAAGGCCCCAGGCACCTGGGGCGAGAATTTAGACTCGAGGGCTGGGGGAGACCCTGTTGTGAGAGGCCAGGAGGACCCACGGGTCCAGCTCTCTCACACACCTCAGCCCTCCTGCACGGGATTGGAAATCCTGTCCTCCTTTGAGTCAAGCTCCGATTTCGTAAAGGACCGGGTCGGCTCCAAGCAGCCAGCCAAGGAGGACCCCCGTCCTCGGGGACAAGGTTTGTCACGGAGGTGTCAGCAGGCACCGTGTGTCTGCTCCGAGCAGAGATGCAGGGAGAGTAGAGAGATTTTCCAAGGAGGCGGAATGTTTAGTTTTCTTCAGTCTCAAGTGGCCAGTGGTTAGAAGTGTTATTACAAGGTTGTTTATTAAGTTGAGATTTTTTTGCCGCTTTATTAAGTCAACATCATTGAGTCAATTGAGAATTTGGTTTTTGGTGCACTTGTGGAAGTGTGTTTATTTTACTAAGTTGATCTTTAAAGAGTGGAGAGTTGTTAGCATGTTTTCATTAACTTAGTTCTGGATAAAAGATTCAAGCTCAAATACAATCGAATTGCTTGTTGGCTTTTGTTGGACTAGTTTTGGTAGTAACTCCTTTAATTGTGACATATTAAATGAAATGCTAGGTGCTTCCTTTGGGTTACATATGAATTAGATTGTGGGTGAGATAATAAGTCCTTTCTTAGGCAGCAGAGGGGGTCCACTCAGTATCTTTATCCCACACCTACCGCACACGTGAGCGCTGGGTCCCAGGCTGAGTTTATGGAGAGGCAGGAGGTTTTCCAGGGGTCTGGCCATCACAGAGCCAGCTGTGAGGTCTCTGTCGGATGGAAACCCTTCATAAATGGGTAATAAGTCTCCTCCTGCTGCAGGCATTAACCGTGTCAAATCTTCAGCAATATCTGTGCACCTTAAATACACTCATTTTGTCCCTTAAATAACACGTCAGTGGATCAAGACGTGGCTGAGATCCCCACTTGGCCGTCCACTGTGCTGGCTGGAGACGCTGATAGGATGAGTGGGGCAGAGAGACCCCACCCTGCAGGCACCACACCCAGGTGGGTTAAGCAATGACCACCAGATGGATGGGCAGCAGTAGGTATTCGTTTTCTGTGCTGGGTAACAAATGACCACAGCTTCCATTTATGATTTCAGCTTCTGCAAGTCAACAGTCTGGGCAGAGCTCAGCAGGGCCTCCCGAGGCTCGCACACGGTATTGGCTGGACTGCGTTCTCATCTGGAAGCTCGACTGGGGAAGGAGTCACTTCCTTGCAGCTGTGAGACTCATGGCAGCTTCTTCAAGGTCAGCAGGAGACTCTCTCGCTCCAATCTGCTAGAACTGGAGTCTTCCACCACGTGACATAATTGCAGGAGTGATGTCCCATTGCCTTCACCACATTCTATGGATTAGAAGCAAGTCGTGGTTTTCACTGCACTCAAGAGGAGACGATTATACGTGGGAATGACTCACTGGGGGCCGCCTGAGGCTGTGTCCAGCACTCAGAAAAGGAGGTGGTTTGAGTAAGGGGGTGTTTCCAGCCAGGAGGGACAGGCAGGGAGCTAGAAAGAGGGCCAGGAGCTCAAGGGTAGGGGGTCTGGAGGGTGGTGGTAAGGCTGGAAATGGGTTATGTCAGGTTGAGGAATTTTGACTTTATCTTATAAACAGTGGGAACAAGTCATTTTTTTTCTACTGTTCTTTAGGAACATTAATTTTCAGGTAGCTAGACAACCAGAAGGGGCCAAAACCACAAATTTCCTCAGTTTACAGAGTCTCACAAGTGGTAGCCGACCTTTGCCCCACCTCCACTCATACCTGTGGACCCCAAGTGGCCCAAGTGGCCTGACCCACTGGGTTTATGGAGATCCAGGAGGGTTTTCCCAAAATGGGATGTGAGGTCTGGGCAGCTCTCACCGCCCTCCTGGGCTGACCTGGTTCTTGGGTCAGTCCTGTTGGAACAGCACCCATGGCTTCAAATGACTCCCCCGGTCATCCGAGCTGCAGGCTCTGTCTGTGGAATGCTCTGGCCCTCCGTGGTTAGAGCTCTTCTGTCTACCCGTGGTAACTTCTTCCACGGGAGAATTCCAAGCATCCCCCACCATGGAAGTGCTCAGGTTGATGGGGCTTCCAGGAATTCCCCGCATCACGTCATTGCATGCTGACTGACACGCTCTGCTCTCCCGCATGGGCTGCACTTGCAGGGTGAGTCTGTAAGCAAAGCATGCCAGCAGCAGGAAGACGCCCTTGGAGGAGATCACCGCCTTGTCACTCTTTTCTCCTGGGCTCCTCGTGGAAAGGGAACAGGCTTTCTTTCTGAACCCAAGACACGGTTGACAGTGTTTGGCCAGTCCTGGCTGATGGGAGGCAAACTAGTGTTTGCCAAGAGGAGAAGAATGCACACTGTTCTCGTCTGCCAAAGGGCTGCCAATGCAAAAAACCAGAATCTGTTAGCTTTTATAAAGGGATTTATTTAGGGTAAACGCTTACAGTTCCAAGACTGTGAAGAGTCCAACTCAAGGTACCATAAGAGGTGCTTTCTCACCAAAGTCAGCTGCCACGCGGTGAAGCAAGATGGCGGGCGATCTCTGCCCAGGTCTCTCCTTCCCCTCCGAGCTCACTGTCTCCTCTTGAGCTGCTCCATGGGCCCAGCCTCTTGGGGCTTCGTGCGTAAGTGATCCTCTCTCTTACATGGAAGGATCAAATATGGTGGCTGCCTTTTCCCATGTCTGTCAGAGTGAGTCTTTGTGTTTCCATTTATATCAGACCCAGCAAGGGGGCAGAGACTCAATCTGAGTCACGCCTCATTGATGTAGTCCAATCAAAAGCCCTAGTGATCTTATCAAGTAGTCTAATCAAAGCTCATTAGTTGAATTTAATGCAATCAAAAGGTATCACACCCAGAGGAATCAATTAGTTTACAGACATATTTCTCTCTCTGGGATTCACAAAATTTCAAACTGCCACACATGCCAAATGGGAAATGTAGGGAAAACTGTAATGACATCAACGCTTATTATTCAAATATTCTTAAAGTTGCTAAGGTTTTAGGAGCAAAATAAGAGTCTAGTTCTTACTTTATTCATATAAATTGCCTACTTGGAATATTTAGAAGATCCAGAATAATTGCGAACATTTTTCTTCATCCATTTAGTTTGTGGTTTATTTTTCCCAAAATGGAAATATTGTCATATTTCAGTGATTATAAATATAACACATGCTTGATGTAAAATGCTCACACTTTGCAAAAGAATATAACATTAAAAATGAGAATCCTTCATAATTCTACCCCTCTAGTTATAGACACGATTAACAATTGTCTGCATATTCTTTGGTGAATGTGCAATTTATTTTATGTAACAAGAATCAGGCTGTCTGTATCTATTCTATAACCCGCTTAATTTACTTAAAACAGGCATATTTTGGAGATATTGTGGGTTCAGTTCCAGACCCCTGAAATAAAGCGAATATCTCAATAAAGAAACTCACATTAATTTTTTGGTTTCCCAGTGCTTATGAAAGTTATAGTTACCCTATACTGTCATCTATTAAGTGTGCAATTGCATGTCTTTAAAAACAGCATACCTACCTTAATTAAAATGTGACACAGAGACACAAAGTGAGCACGTGCTGTTGGAGAAATGGTGTCGACGGACTTGCTCAACGCAGGGTTTCCCCAAATTTTAATCTTTAAAAAATGCAGTATCTACAGAGTGCCGGAAAGCAAAGCACAATAAAACGAAGTATGCCTGTATATCTTGGACACCTTTCTACATGCAGAGGCAGCTTTTAAAGGTTTTGTTTTGGCACTAACCAAACAGTTTGAATGAAAATAGAAACCTGTGGGAATTCTTTTTCTTTAGATTTTTTTTTTTCCTTTTGCTAATGTTTAGGGTTCAGAGAGAGTCTGGTTGAATCAAAATGCATCATAAATAAACCAGAAGAATTTTGTGATGTATTACACTCATCGAACAACAAAATCAGTGGAGATCATGACAAGGTGGCCCCTTCCCGCCCTCCACACGCCACACCTGCTTCTGATCTAACCACCAAGGAGAGAGGGCGGGCAGGTCAGGTTCTGCCTCGAGGTCAGGGCGCCGGCCGCAGGCTGGGGCTGCTGCGCATCCAGGCATGTCTGAGCTGCCGGCAGGACGTTTGGCCTCATCCCCAGGCCCCTTGGGCTGGGGCCCCTGGGGACCCAGGCAGCAGAGTCCTGGAGGGCTGTCGAATTAAGGCGTTCTTGAGCCCTATTCGTGCTGGAAGGCCACTCTAAAGAAACCCATGCCATCCTTCTTTAGCAGCCGCATCAGAGACCACAGCACTGTAAGGCCTTTGGCTGGTTATTTGGCTCATCCCTTTAACAACTCTGGACTGAGCGTGTAGAAAGTCACAAGCCCAGCCCAAGGAATCAGGAACGCAGCAAAGAACAAAAGGGACAAGAGCGTTTGCCATCGTGGAGGTGGGGCAGAGATTTTACTGAGGTGGCGGTGACGGTAAATGAATGAACACAGCAAGTCGGATGTCAGTGGGAGCCAAGGAGAACAAACAGCAGAGCAGACCAGGAGTGAGTGTGTGCTGGTCAGGGAAAACCTCTGAGAGGTCACATTAAGCCTAGACCGAAGGGGGCAGTGGTGGTGGAAGAGTGAGCCAAGTGGATGCTGGGAGAAAAGCATTCCAGCAGCACGTGCAAAGGCCCTGAGGTGAGGGCAAGTTAGACATGGTCAACCAACGGCCAAGAGTCCTCTGCAGTCAGATGGACTGAGCAAGGAAGAGTTGTAGGAGCCTGGGGGAGAGGCCATGGGAGGACAGACCACACAGGGTCTTAAAGGCAGTTTTTCCAACAGACAAAAAACCTACAATTAACTGTACGCACTGAAAGACTACAACTTGGTAGGTTTTGACGTGCAAAACCACGAACCCATCACCACAATCCAGTTAATGGCACATCCTCCACCACCAAAACTTTCCTTGTGCGCTTGGTAATCTCTCCCTTCCAGGTGGGGACTTTACTTTTTTCATGGATATCCAGTTTTTCTGGAGCCACTTTTTAAAAAACCCTTTTCTTGCACCCCTGGATTGCCTTTGCACCTGTTTGAAAGTCAGGCGTGCGGGTGTCTGTTCCGGGACGCTCTGCAGCGTTTCGTTCAGCTGTCGGCCTAGCTTTCGGCCGGCACTGCGCTGCCGGGTTCCGCAGCTTGAGCTGGCTCTTGAATGAGGCCGTTAGTCCTTGGGCTTTGCCTTTTCCAAAGCTGCTCTGGCCCCAGGAAGTCTATTTGGCTCTCTCCCTGCGAGTTCAGAGTCACCTGCCGACTTACTTCGACGGCTCGGGGCGGCGCTGATTGTGCGGCTCGGATTGAGGATTGGCGTCGAGGCTTCCAGCCACAAACACGTCCATCCCTTCCTTTCTTCAGGTTCTCCGCTTTCTCAGCACCGTCTTGTGGTTTTCAGGGTACAGGTTTTACACATAGTTTGGCAGATTTGTCCCTCAATAGTTTATATTTTGATGCTGTTGTGAATGTTATGGTTTTTTAAATTTCAATTTCCAACTGCTTGTTGTTGGTATACAGTTATCCCTTCCTCGTCACGGGGGCTGGGGCGCAGCGCCCCCGCGACCTGGAAAAGCCACGTAAAAGTTTTTGGCCCTCTCTTCATACCAGAGAAGAAATCTGAATTTTCCCCTTTTCTTTTATGGGGTGTTTACAGTACCTTATTGCAAAATTTGGGTATATTTATGGTAACTAAAAGATAAAATATGTTGGTAGTATACAATGCTGTACATATATTTCACTCATTTCTGAGTTTCTAAACTTCCCGTGTTGTCTTCTGGCCTTCACGTGTCGTCTGTGGCTTCCGCAAAACTCCCAAAAAATTCCCGTTTGATTCCTTATGTCGACCTGCAATATATCGAAACCACAATGGGGAGAGTTGCGATGTGAAAGAGACAAGCTCAGACAAATAATTGCTTTTCACATGTTGATCTTGTATCCTGCAACCTTGCTAAACTCAATGATCAGTTCTAGCAGCTTTTTTGGTGGACTACATCAGATTTTCCACATAGAAAAAGTCAGGTTAACATCTTCTTTTCCAATCTAGACCCCTTTTCCCTCTTTCTCGCATTACTGCGCTGAATAGAGCGTCCAGTCTAAGGGTGACTAGCAGTGGCGGGCGAGGGCAGACATCCCTGCCTTTCTCTGAGCGTAGAGAGCGTCAGTCTTTCACCCTCAGTGTGACGTTAGCTGACGTCACTGAGATGCTTCCCTCAGGTTGAGGTGTTTGAGTATTTCTCATTCGTGAAGCACTTTTATCAGGAACGGATGTTGGATTTGGTCACCTACTTCTTCTGCATCTGTTGAGATGATCATGTATAAACTGAACTAATATGAGTGTTTATGTGTCTGTGTGTGTGTGCGTGTTTAATGGTTTAATGTGGTGTATTAGCCAGCCAAAGGGGTGCTGATGCAAAATACCAGAACTCAGCTGGCTTTTATAAAGGGTGTTGATTTGGGGTGGAAGCTTACAGTTCCCAGGCCATAGAGCTCGAGTTACTGCCCTCACCAAAGTCTGTTGCCACGTGTTGGGGCAAGCAGCTGCCAATGTCCAGCCTTCCTCTTCCTCCTAGGCCCCACGGTCAGACTCTCTAGGCTTTGTCTCTCTCCCTGGGGCTCGATTCTCTTCAGGCTCAGCTGCTTTGCTCGCTCCACAAGGCCAGCTGTGAACTGTCAGGTGAAGGGCTCGTCCCCTTCCCGAGCCCTTCTCTCCTTCCTCGTGACCAAGCTCCTCTGTGTGCTCACTTCCCGGGGCTCCAGCTCAAAACTCCAACCTCCCTTCTCTGCGGTGCAGTTTCTCTGTGAGTCCCACCCACCAAGGGGCCGGGGAGTCACCATCCTACTGACGAGGCCCAGTCAAAGCCCCAGTCATTATCTAACCAAGTAAAAGTGAAACCTCTGAATCCAATATAATCTAATATGCCCAGAGGAAAAGCCCAGTTCACAGACAAAATCCAGTATCTGTTGTTGGAATTCATAAATAATGCCAAACTGCTACATATGGTGGATTACGTTGATTGATTTTCAAATGCTAAACCAATCTTGCATTCCTGGTATAACCCCCTTAGTCACAATGGATCATCCTTTTTATAGATTATTGGGTCCAGTTGGCTAAAATTTGCTCTGCAGCTTTCTTTCTTGTAATGTGGTCTGATTTTGGTAACAGCATCCCCCCCCCCCCAGCTTCAATTTTCTGCAAAATATTGTGTAGAGTGACACTTTTTCTTCCTTCCATGTTTGGTTTAATTCATGAGTGAACCCATCTGAAGTTTTCCTTTTCAAAAGATTTTTAGCTACAAATTCAATACCTTTAACAGATATATGGCTATCCAGGGATGTTTCCTCTCTAATGAGCTTTGGCAATTTCAAGACGTTTTTCTCTCATTTTATCTAAGGTGTCAGATTTATTAGCACAGAGTTGTTCGTGACATTCCCGTATCATCTGTTCAATACCCGAAAAATGTCATGAAGTCACCGCTCTCATTCCTGATGTTGGTAATTTGGAGCTTCTCCCTTTTCCTCCTGATCAGGCTGCACAGAGATTTATCACTTTTATTGATCTACTCAGAGAACTAGCTTTTAGTTTCATGGATTTTCTCCATTTTTTTTCTCTTTTCTATTTTATTGATTTCCACTCTGGTTTTGCTTCTTTTCTCTCTTCTCTTTACACTGGGTTTAGTTCACTTTTCTTTTTTCTAGTTTTTTGAGGCAGAAACGGAGGCTTTTCTTCCTTTCTAACCTACACATTAGTGCTATATAAGTATACTGACTTAGCATCTTACACATTTTGACATGGTGTCTTTTCATTTTCATTTGGTTCAAAATGTTTTCTTAATTCTCTTTCGACTTCTTCTTTGAACCATGGGTTATTATGTAGTTTCCAAATATTTCTGGATTTTCCAGAGATCGTTCTGTTGTTGGTTTTTATTTTAATTCTATTTTGTTAGATGACTTACCTGGTACGCCTTGGATCCTTTCAAATGTTTTGAGCCTTGTATGGTCCAGAACTCGGCCTGTCAGTTCAAACACGCACTTGAAAGAACGCGTGGTCCGCGGTTTGGGGCGGGGTGGCTAAGAACGCGGGTGACGCCCGCTGGTTAAAGGGCGCCGTTCAAGCCTTCTGTGTCCGTGCTGGTTTCCGATTACTAGTTCTTTTCATTACTCGACGCTTCCCAGCCTTACAGGTAACAAATGCTGTGACCGTCCTCATACGCTGGCGGGCGTCCTGTCGTCTGTCCCTCGCGGGGGCATTTCCAGACGTCGTTCCTCTTGGTCACGCCCGCACCGCCTTCTTGCCGAGTGTGTGTGTGAGGAAGCCTGGCCTTCCTGGGCCCTGAGCTCACCCCGGCCGGTCCCGTTTTCTGCAGGTGCTGTGCTTCCCCAGGGAAATCCCGAGGCCGGCCCTTCTCCCGTCCCGTCTTCTGCAGCGTCCTCGTGCCGAGCTCCCGGAGAGGCCACCTCTCCTGTGTGGGGTTGAGACGCTGGGCAGGGAGCCCTGAGCAGGGCGGCTGTAGCGATCGCCTCCCCTGGGGAGGCGGCTGTCCTCACGCCCCAGGCTAGGGCCCCCACTGCACCCCCAGGCCAGGCCCATCCTGCCCCTGCAGTGGGAAGAGGCACCCTGCGGCCAGCCTCCGTGGGGTCCCCCAGGCCTTCCGCTGCCTCTGCCAGCCTCGCTCGCTGATGCCCACCCTCGCTCTGCCCCCCTCAGCTTCTCACTTCTGTGCTGGCAAAGGCACCGAGTGATAGTCGTCAGAGCACACCAGTGACAGGTGGAGGGTCCCAGCCCCCTCCTCTTTAGGGGCGGCTTCCTCATCCTTCAGTGCACCGAGATGCTTCCCCAAGTCCGTCCATGTCCAGGACACGGTGGAGGGACCAGGGGCTCCCATCTGGGTGGTGGGCACGAGAGAGCCTGGCCCTGCAACCAAGGCTGCTCTTTGGATGCAGATATCTTAGTCCCATTGAACTTAGACTCTCACACCTGGGCGTGTCGAGGGCTCCCTGCTGGCTGCAGACAGACGAGATCTCGGAGGAGATTCCTGCCAATGGCTGGAGATGGGCCCCGTGGCCTTCCAGCTGATTCCTCCCAGAATCATCCATGGGAGTCTGTCTGTCCCCCGGCCAGTCCATCCGACGGCTGGCAAGGATGGGCACATGCCTGAACTCCTGAGGCTCCAACGCGCTCCCTCCTTGGGGCTGCTGCCTTTCTCTTTGCCAACATTTTCCACGTGGGAGTCTCGTACCTCGGTGCCCTCCCACGCCTTTAGAGCAGCTCGTGGGCCCAGCGTCTTCCCAGGGGAGCCGGACCCAGTGTCAGGGGTCAACAGAGGCTGCATTCTTCAAAGCACACGGTCATGCCAGGCTGAGGAGCAAGGGGGGAGGGCCCCCCCCACCGGCAGCCTGGAAAGGTGTCCTCCTGTTAGGCGGGTTGCCGTGGTGATGGGGTGTTGAGATGGGGCTCCCCAGGAGACTAGGGGAATATTGGAATGCTCCATCCCATAAGCTCTCAGCAAACTTTTCTCTTTGAGTCAGGTTTGGACCAGGCCATCGAGTGAGCCCCACATCCAGGTGGGTTTGGAGGAAGACACCTGCCCACAACCGCTGGCACAGGTCTCTGTGCCGTGACCCCAGGTCCCCGTGGCCCAGAGCATGGGTGGGCCTGGGTCTGGGGTGGCACAGGAGCATCCCTGGGGACAGGGACGATCAGTTTCTGGTTGATTTTCTCTAGTGCCCCCCTCGGCTCAGGAGGAGCTGGCATGGGTCACTGCAGCCACCGCAGGGGACAGAGCTTTCCAAGGTTTAACTGACGCCTCGAAGGTTACAAAGCCAGTAGCTAGCTTGCGGGTGCAGTGTGTGCTCCAGCCCACGGGAAAGTTTATCTTTTCCCCTCTCGTGCCAAGCCCAGGGTTGCAACTGCTGACAATCTGGTAGGAAGCCGAAATGGAGATTTATGAAGAGTTATTTCTGCGAGTGAGAACCGCATAAAAACAGGATCCATAAACTATTGAGTGAAAAATGTCAGCTTGCAGGCAGATTTGCATTGGTTTTCTTCTCTATGCCCATTTTCTTTTTTTTTTTTTTTTTTTGTCCTGTCTGAGCCAAGCGTCTCCTCCCCGAAGGCTCCCACACCCAGCCTTGTGCTCTGCCCCGGAATCAACCCTATATTTGGCTCTAGCTCTCCCACCCTGCTCCCAGACACTGACCCCCTGTTTTCCACACAGCCGGCTCGCATCTCCCTTCTACAGAGTGGTGGGCAGCCTCTGAGCAGGTCTCAAAGACCAGGCCTCGTGGTAGCCAAGCCCTCGGGTGGGACTCGTTTCTAAGGAACAATATATCCCCTTTCTTAGATCAGGTGCAAGAGACTTAGGGTTCTGTCCTGCTGGACCTCCCAGCTCCCCCGACACCCCGCTTCCCTCTCTCTCTCTCTCACTCTGAGGGTTGCCAGCTGCTGCACTGCGGCCACCCTACGGAGAAGTCAGGGTGGCAAAGAACCGATGCGCCAACCAACAGCCAGCAAATTGCTGCAGCCTGAGAGTGAGCAGAGCTTGGGGGAGACGCAGCCCCAGCGGATACCTTGTTACAGCCTAGCCAGAGACCCCGAGGTAGAGGCTCCCAGCTAAGCCGTGCCCAGTCCAACCCACAGCAACTGTAAGATAATAAATGCTGGTTGTTTTAAGCTGCTAAATCTCAGGGCCGTTTGTTACACAGCCACGAATATCTAACACACGTGTTGAAAGACAAATTGGAATTGAGTTTGCACATTACAGCATTTTATCTGGGACACCAAAGTTTTGTTGCAGCAAAGGAAGCCAGGTCACTTGTGAGAATGGAAGTATCTGATCAAAAGCAGTGATCCATGATAGGGTCTTGGGGAACTAGGATGTGATGTCCCACCCTGGCACCAGCACTCTGTACTGGGGGCTGGTTTGAACACCACATCTTTGCCAGCCGTGGGCCTGGGGAGTGGGCAATCGTAGATGCCACATGGCAAGTGCAATTCACTGGCATTTACCGCCTTTACCAGCCCCTCCCTCCCGCTTTCCCTGGATGCTGCACAGTGCTCTGCCGGACTCTGGAGTTTCAAAATAGAGTTGACTCAGACAGGGCCTGCATGTGTGCTGTTCTGGGTCTTGGAGCTTCTTCTCCGCCATCCTCCCTCAGCCCCTCCCGTGTGCCTTTACCTGGATGTTGTTTCAAGAGCCTTCGCACATGGGGAGCAGACAGGCAGTCAGGTGGAAAGGACGCGTGACAGAGACCCAGCGCTTCCCATGCTTGGGGCCACAGTGGTCCCCGGGAATTGCCTAAGCGCTGCCCCCTCTCCCGGGGTGCAGCCTGGCCGTCCACACTGCCTTCTGGAATGGAATCAAGAACAGCCCGCATCCCTCACCACCTGCCCCGGGGGCACTGTGCTCCTTCACCATAGGGGTGGAGGCACCCCCAGCTTCTGCCAGGGGTGGGGGTGGGGTTCCTGGAAAATGCTAACAAATGGGGATTTTTCTCTTCTTTACTCCTCTTCAGGATACAAGGCAGCTGCGGGCAATGCAGGGCTCCTGGACGATGTCAAAGTGTCACCAGCGCTCCGCCTGCGTTTTCGACCCACCAGGCTGACGGCAAATGTCATCTGGTGCTCCAGCTGCCCTCCTTCCTGGACCACCCAGCCTGTCGCCTGCGCCAGGCCCTGCTGCCAGCCCCACCCTCCCTGGGCACCGTCCAGCCGGGCCACCCCCTCCCAGCCCCGAGACCCCGGCACCGGGGCTGCCCCTCCTGGCCCCTGCCCCGCCCACCGCTCTCTCGCTCTCTCTGGTCCCTGAGGCAGGCTTGGCCCCCAGCAGACTGGAGCCATCACCCCCAGCCCCAGGAGAGGCTCCATTCCAAACCCAAACTCTGTCTCAAGTATCAGAGGACAGCCTCAGGCACTGCGCCAAGGACACCGAATGACACAATTTCCAAACCAAGCAGGAAGCAGAGGCAGGCACCCAGCCCTGGAGGGAGGCTGGGGCTAGGATGGAGGGGCCGCCCAAGGGGAGGGGGCAAGCAGCACGCGCGCAGCGGCACCTGGTGGCTCACGGCGCACTCGTTGAGTCATCTCTCCTCAGGAGAGCCGCTCGGCAGTCAGCAGGACCAGGCAGGGGGCCGTCCGCGGACGCCGGCGTGGACCCCCCCCACCGTCTGCTATTCGCAGGTTTAATCAAGTCTCCCCAGGACCTCGTACCTGTCAAGCGCTCTTCAGAATGAGCTGGCAGGTTCCCCCCAGCGGATGCCGCCCTGATTAAAAAGAAAATTGAAAATCTTCACACCCCCTGCCGCCCCATCGTGAGAATGTTAGCCCTGGAAGCCTTCCAGCGTGCATGTCTCCAAAGCCACGTGGCCACCTGTGCGTCACACGTGGGCCCCTGGCAGGCGGTCGGGACCGAGGGGACCATGGTGTTGACGGCGATGAGAGCTCTTGAGCCCCTGATCCCATCCCCTCAGTGCAGAGCCCCTCACCGGCACCCCCGCGTGATCCCAGCAGTGGGCTCACTACCCGGGAAGCAGCCTCTGGGTGGAGGGAGAGTCTTCTGGATGCCAGGCTCCAGGGACCCCGCGTCCTGGAAGGAAGCCCTGGTGTCACCCCCTCTCCTTGAGTGTGGGCTGGACTTGGCGACTTGCTTCTAATAGACAGTGGCCACAGGGATGGGACAGGCTTCCCAGTGAGTGTCCTCCTGCTGCACCCCCCCGAGCCCTGCGGCCTGCCCCACGGGGAGCCACGTGGCGTGGACCTATCCGCCTGGGCACCTGCCTGTGAGGGAAGCGGCTGCTTGGGGCGCTCAGACACAGACTTTGACAAAAGAGCCAGGCTTCGGGGCACAGCTGCCAGGGGCCCCACCATCACCACTAGGACATGCGGGGAGACCCCGGGCACCGGCCCAGCTGCACGGGGGCAGGTGCACACCAAGGGCACTGCAGGGGCAGCGAGCCCCGGGCCTGGTCGTGGGCGCCGGCACCTCCGAGTTGCTGCCTGGGGGGCGAAGGCCGCCAGCCCCTGGGACTCCGAGGCAGGGAGGCCTAATGCCCATACCGCCTCCCTCTCGCCGGGGGCCTCTGCCCTGCCGCGGGCAGCGTGGATGGACGGGAAGCCCAAGTAGTGCCTTGACCAGAGCCCAGAGGAGGCTGTGGCTGAGACCCCGTCGGTAGTGGGCAGTGAAGGGGCTCAGTGGGAAGGGCTAGGGGTGGGGAGTGCGAGGTGGGCAGGGGAAGCCGGTGCCCCAGGAGAAGGAAGAGTGGGCTGAGCACACAGCCTGGCCTGAGGACCTGCCCCCTGGCTCCGGGGGACCCTGGGCTCAGGCCCCACTGGGAAGGAAAGGGGCAGGGGGCTGGGGCATTTCCTTCCCTCTCTGCATGCACACGTGGGCTGCTGGGGGGGTCCTGGGTGTGCAAGCCCAGGGATGGAAGGGGAGGAGGCAGTGGGCAGGGGCCTCTGCTAGGGGTGGGTGAGGGAGTGGGATGGGGTCTTTGTCTCCCGTCTGCCAGCCTAGTCCGACCGTCCCAGTCTAGGGCAGGTCCAGTGGGGTCACTCCCTGCCAACCAGCCTCCCGGGGCTCCCCACTGTCCACAGCAAATGGCCAGCACGGCAGTGGCCAGGGAAGCCCCCACGTCTCCTTGCTGCCTGCCACAGGGGGGTGCTGGGCAAGTCCGTGCTTGGCAGAAATGACGGACTTATTGCCAGGGAAAGACCCTAAGGAGAGATACGTACAACGAATATGGAAAAAGTGCAGGTCAATTAAGGGCCATTAGAGAAGCCTTAGGTATTATCCATGGAGACACATTCTGCTCCAGGTTAGAATAACAATGAATAAAACCATCCGTTTTTTCCTAAATTAATTTATGGCATTTTAATGAAATCATACTACAATGCCAGGGAACTTTGGGGCAGACATTAAAACAATGTCATAAAGCTCAAGCAGGCTTGTCATAAAATAATGGCATCTTTGGAAAGCATTTTGAGGAATGCCCAGCCCCAGCAGACAGTAAAGCCGTCTAATAACTCAGAAATTAGAACTATTCGATGTTGGCAAGGGAGTAAACTGAAAGAGCAAAGGCAGATGGCTCGGAAACTGGCCCTCTTACACCCAGGAACTTAATTGTTGATAGGGAAGGTGCCCCCAAATCAATGGGAAGGGAAGCTTTAGTCAATACAGGGCATCCCAATAAATGATCCTGAGACAGCTGGTTCAGTATTCGGAGCAAGATTTGAAATTACATCTTTCACCTCTCAGGGTTCAGAAACACATCTAATCACCGAAGGCGTAAAAGCAGGGCCCTGCTCCTTCTTTACCCCTGAGCCTAGCCCGGGGTCTGCCCAAAGCTGGGGAGAGGGAGGGGCAGGGAGGGAGGGAGGGAAGCGGGGAGGAGGGGAGAGGGCAGGGAGGGGAGGAGGAGACTCAGCTTGTGGGCTCACACCGCGGGAACTCCCTGGCCCCCAGTTTGGAGGCTGGAGGTCCACAGCCAAGGTGTGGGCAAGGCCTTGCTGGGGGCTTGCTGGAGGTCGCAGCCAGCGGCCGGCGGCCGGCCCGCCTCCTCTCCATCCTGTGCAGCCGTTTCCTCCTGCTTCCATTTCCCAGCCCGGGGAGACGTTAGCTCTGGGGGAAAGGCCCGAACAGCCCCGATGCTCATCAGGGCGGAAACTGGGCGGCAGCGGCTCCCCCACCCCGGGCGCCCTGACGCCACGCGGGGCCCTGCCGTCCACAGGCGCTGTCGGGACGGGCTCTCGTCCCCGCTCCTCGGACCCCCGCGCTGTGCATGCAGGTGCTAAGGCGTCGCCTGCTGAGAGCCGCTGGCCACGCGTCCTCTGGAGCCCGCGGGCTCAGTGCGGGCTGCCGGGCCCCACGGCGCGGCCGTCCCGGGGCCCTGGCTCGCCCCGTCGGTGTCCGGCAGGCTGGCCCCGCTCTCCTCTGCGCATAAGCTCTCAACTTGGACTCATCTGAACCAGGAAGACCCAGACACCCCGACTTACTGATGGGCTCAGAGCACAGGGCCGGCATTGGGCTTCAGCCGGTCTCTGTGGGGCGTGATTCCATCCACAACGGGCGGGAAGAAGGCAGGCAGACCTTACCTGTCTGTGATCACTGCAAGGTAAACACTGACCAATTTAAATGCAAATGCGTTTCCAATGTACGGGCTACCCATGAAGACTTGGGGGCAATACTTAGAGAAAATTTGGCATTGAAGAAAGGAAAATGCTTAACGTATCACATGCTCAAATAAATGCATGAGAAAATGATTTTGGAGAAAGCGTATCCTCCGTATATTTATATTTAGCATGTTAGGAAAGTGGCCTGTAATTCTTTTGTAGGGAATAATCCCTACTCCATGGAGGAGAATTATTTGCTGACCACACTGCAGAGTTCTGTTGGCTGCTGTGTAATTTCCCCGTCTGCGGTTCCCAAGCGAACGCATTTCTGTGGCGTGGCCTGGGCATGGATTTCCTGGGTCCTAGGGTGCACCTCCGTTCACCCTGTAGACTCTGCTGAACTGTCCTTCAGGAAGCTTGTGTTGACTGGCCGGTCCTACAGCGCGTGCGCCCGTGCCTTTCCCAAGCCTCCCCGGCCTGGCCGGCACCGTCAGTCCTTTTCGCCTTTGCCGTGTGGGTGGGCGGGTGGGCAGTGGCATCTGCTGTATCCCATTCTGTTTTGCTCTGAACACTACGAGGCTGAGTACCTGCTCTCCTGTTTTTATTGTCCGTTTGGTTACCTAGTATTTAATTTGCACTCGTCGCATCCATTCCTGCATGCGGCTGGCCTTGCTTTCATCTAAAGCTCACTGCTTAGCTGGCTTTCACGTAAAGCTTGGGCTCGCTCTCCCACGTGGGTCGAGCGGTCCTCCCTCCCTGGGTGTACCTGCAACGGGCGAGAGCGCAGCGACGCCTGTGCTGGCCGCGTCCCCTCGGCCTTGCCAGCCCCGGGCGCGTGTGGAGCACAGCGAAGTGAGACAGATGCAGTCCTGCTGCCTGGGGACCTGCTGTGGGACAAAGAACAGCGTCTCTGCATTTGCCCCGTAACTCTAAGTGTCTGAAAACTGCCAGGACAGCCTCTGAGGAGGAGCCCCCGCTCCTCCCTGTGCTCCTCTCAGGACAGAGTTTACGTTTCCTGCTGAGTCAGCTCTCGCAGGGTATGTTTGTCCACTAAATATGCCAATTCATAAAGACCTTTCAACGTATTGGCTTCCATTTGTATGTATTAGTAGCAATTGCAATATAGATATTTTTTAATTACAGTGTAAAATATTCATGGTAGAAAAATTGGAATAACCCCTAAAAAAGACATAAAATGACTTAAAAACAAGCAAACAAACAAAACCCTCTGCTCCCATCCCCCAGAGATATTCACCAGTGGTTTTGACTGTAGATTTTCCAGGCTTTTATTTGTATGCTTTTTACAGATTGGAGCCGAGACTCTGTATTTTGTTTGGAACAGGCTTTCTTTTGCCTTAGAATATATTAGGAGCAACTTTCCAAGTCAAACAGTCCGCGCTTCCATCATGATTTTACAGCTGCCCGACATCCTGAGCGTGAGCGTGCCATCATCCATTCGGGCGACTTTCGCCTTTTTATTGGTGTGGACGCTGGCGTAGATGCTTTTGACCACTCTCCTGGCTGATTCCTTTTTATGATTTTCTACAAGAGAAATGGCCATTGCAAAGCCAGATCTCAGTGTTTTTTCCTCGCCTGTTACCAGGTAGTCCTTTAGAAGATTGTACCAATTTCCACTGCTACCAGCATCCAATGAATGGCCCTTTCTGCCAACACGATAGATGGGAAGGCAGGCCATTGTTGGCTCAAGAGCAGTTTTTCACCTTTGTTGGTCTAATTATTTTTTCTATGGCCCCATTATTTCTCAGATCTCCATTAGGCTAGTTTATGTTTTCTTACTGATTTGAAGGAACCCCTCTTGTCTCACAAGCAGGATGCTCGCTGCTCGCTTGAGGAAGATTTTCTTTGTTGTGTTAAAGCCATCGCTTCTCTTCCTGGTTTACTTTTTTTAATTTTTCTTTTTTTTTTTAATCAGAAATGAATGTTGAGTTTTTTTTCAAATGTCTTTTGGCATCTACCACTCTTTTTTTTTAAGGTTTATTTTATTTATTTCTCCCCACCCCTCATTGTTTACACGTGCTGAGTCTGTTCATCTTCCTTGTTTCTTTAGGAGGCACCAGGAACCGAACATGGTACCTCTGATATGGAAGGAAGGTGCCTAATCGCTTGGGCCACCTCTGCTCCCTGCTTTGTTGTCTCTCTCATTGTGTTTTCCTTCTTGTGTCTCTTGTTGTGTCAGCTTGCCACGCCTGCCCGCCACGCCAGCTCAGTGTCTTCTTTAGGAGGCACGGGGAACCAAACCAGGGACCTCCCATGTGGTAGGCAGGAGCTCAATCGCTTGAGCCACATCCGCTTCCCAGCATCTATCATTTTTATGGTTGCTTTTATTTTTGAACGGTTGGTGAGATAAATATTTTTTGATATATTTCTGACTTAAAGCTCAGTTCTTGCCCTTCCCGAGAAAATAGAAAAGAAGCCCAAACTTTGCCATGCAAAGCAGCTAAGAGGAGGCCACGCCCCTCTGCCCCAAGCACGATGTGACCGGGCACCCTCTCTGCATGGCCAGCGGTTTAGTCACCAATCAGCGTCAAGTCCAGCACCAAGACAGTGTTTGCAGTTGGTGGGGGTTTGGGATGGGTCAGGTCTCCTGGGTGGGATGGGGGCAGGGTGCAGGGAAGGGCAGGGGATGGGAAGGGCTCTGCTCAGGGCCGCTCTTCTCTGTCCCTCAAGGCCCAGTACCATGTGGGGCCACAGGCGGGGTCCCTCTGCTAAGCCAGCATTCCCCGAAGAATTCCCCACAGAGAGTGGGTCCTGCCGAGGCACCTGTGGCAGGCAGCCCCAGGCCCCACGTCCCACCAGGTCCTCTGGTTCCCAGAGTAGAGGATGCAGGAATGCCAGGGCTGGGATGAAGAAGGGGGCTGGCCTGCCGAAGAAAGGGTTGCTAGGAATCGGTGGTGGAGGAAGCTGCGGAAAGACCCTGCTCTCCAGTGCAGGGCGCTTCTGCTCTCCCTTTAGGGCCTGGAGTCCCGTGAAACGGGCAGGCATTTTTCCATCTTGGGGATGGTGAGAAGGCAGAGGCTTGGGCCTCCGACTTCTGCCCGGAAACCGCTCATCGGCCACAGGATACGGTTCCCCTTCACCCCAATGACAACCACAAACCTTTAAAATATTATTTTTTGCATATTCTTTCTGGTAGCGGTGAAAACAGATCTAAGAACATTGTCTGATAAACTTTGCCCACATTCACTGGACGCGTCCTTGAAATGGGAGCAGGCGTGGACTAACGCGCTGGCTCAGAGCTTCCGGCCCACGGATGTAATGCAGGGTCGGGCGCCCCTTCCCCATCCTTCTGCGCCCCTCCCCCGCAGCCCGCAGTGGGGTGCTCGCGGCACCTCCTGATCTGCTGAGCTTTACCTGGTTGGCTCTGGAAGCACCTGCCAGGGTTTCCGCACGGGGTTCTGGGTGAGCAGTATCACCTGGTAGACAAACCAGGCCGCCCACTCATTCCTTCACTCATTCATTTATTCACTCAATCCTTGCTGAGCTCCTCCTGTGTGTGAGCACAGAGGGTGCAGAGCCAGGGACGTCAGTGTGGGCTGTTAGCAGTTTACAGGGACGTGGGGCAGAAGCAGGGTGTTGTGGGGACAGTTTTGGGGAGACACCTCAGCTGAGAACTGGAGCCTGGGTGGGATTAGGCGATGGGGAGCATGGAGGGCCCCAGAGCGGGAGCAGAGGACTTGCAGGGCGCGGGGCAAGGCCGCCTCCCACCCCCTGCACCCGGCCTGCCTGGCCCTGGTTTGCCTGTCCACCTCCGTCAATCCCAGCCTCCGTCACCTCTTGACCCCCTGGGCACAGCAGCCTTGTCAAAGCTCTTTCTCTGCCTCTTTTCCCACTTCACACAAATGTCCAGAAACTGCTTCCCTCCCGTCCCCGTTTCTCTTCTCCCTCCTCCTGAGGAGGCCGTGGGCAGCTCTTCCCGCAGTCGCAGAGTCCTCGTCGCTGACCGTGTGGGGAGGCTCTCAGAGCCGGCACCTCCAGTGCCGACTGCCCCCCAGAGACAGACCCCGAGGCCCCTTCGGGCTCCACACGCGTCTCGGTCAGCTGCCAGCCTCCTCGTGCCTTTCCCTCAGAACACAGCTATGGGGAGAGACTAAACCAGCCTCGTGCACGTCCTTGTAAATTCAGTTTCTACTTTTAAATCAGACCAGGGCTTCCGTGAACTTCCATGCACGGGAAACTCAGGTGCCTCACATGGCCCTTCCTCAAAGAAGTCTCCGGGGATTGCCAAGCGAGCTCTGGCACAGCCTGTGTGTGCCCTGGGACACCGCGGCGTGGAGGCTTTACCCCGAGGGGCGAGCCTCAGACCAGAATAACCTTTACAGGACTGTTTGCAAATAACCTGTCGCAGAGGGAGCTGACTTTTTAAAGAGAAACTATGAGAGATTCATTGTAAACAAGGGAAATTGTTTCAGACAAAATCATCTCCTAATTTATTGTTCAAAATGACATAAACATTGAAAAGATAGGCAATCGCACAAGCAAATCTAAAATAAATGCCCATGTAACCAACTCCCAGGTCAAGAACTGGAACAGGTTCTTGCAGAATCCCAGCAGCCCCCACCCCACCACCACCACCACCGTGGACCCCGCTCTGGCCACAGCTGCCTCTCCCTGCCTGCTCGTGACCTTGGCTTGACTTTCAGAGCTGCAGCCTATCACCTCTGTTTGCACCCCTGGGGAGGTGGCAGAGCTGCTGTTTTTGAACTTTGCATGAATGGCCTCCTGCTGCCCTTGCTCTTTTGTGTCTTTCCTCGTATTCTAGCATTAAGTTTATGAGAGTTAGCTATATTGAAGTATTTGTCATAGCTTGTTCATTTTCTTTGCTGAATAGTATTCCAGGGTGTGTTGATCCATTTTACAGTTCATGGATATCTGTTTTGCTTTTGTTTTCACTTTTGGTCATTGCAAGCAACGCACCCACGAGCCTTCCTGAATGCACCCCCGTGGGCTCAGGTGCTAGCCCCTCTCCAGGTGTTTGCCCGCAGGTGCAATTCCTGGGCCATCTATTGGGAACGTAAGTAACTCTACACTTCCCAGGGACGGCCAGACCGAGGCACGATGAACCAGCCACGGGTGCATCGGTTGGGGTTGGAGGTTTAATTTGTGTCCTGGCACAGGTTCCCCAGAAGCAGAGCCTGAGGTGGGGAGCCTTGTTCAGGACATTCCCAGGAGACGGGGAGGGAGGGAAGCAGCGAGGGGGAGGGGAGCTGAGCTAGGAGGTGGTCTCAGCAGGAGTCGACCTTCAGCCTGAGCCCACGGGGAGCGTGAAGTGCCCCAGGGACTGACCTGTTGGGTCCTCACTGGCTTGGCTCTGCCCTGGAGGCAGGGGAGCGTGGTCAGGGGCATTTCACCAGGGGAGGGGTAGCCCAGGAGCCAGGGAGGGGCGAGGCAGCCAGGAAAGGCATCTGAGCTGGGCCAGGGCTGTGGGCTTCCCTAAGTGCTCAGCCCCTGGCCCTGCTGTCAGCCAAGTGCCTGTCCCAGTACTTTCCCATTCTTCTACTGCGTTTTATGGATTCGCTCCTCACATATCCTGCTGTTCCATGTATTGCAAAAATCGTCTCCCGAGCTCCGGCTTGCTGCTGGCCTTCCAGCCTGTAGAGCAGGTCGGTCTTCTTGACGCCATAGAGACATCCTCCCCCTCCTTGGCGGGGTCTGGGAAGGCATTCAGAAAGCCCATCTCCTACCGCCTTCGCGTCTAAGCACACACAGCCTTTCCACCCCGCACATCCACGCTCAAATTATGAAATCTGATGAAAATAAGAAGGGAGAACGGATTTCTCACAATGCCTTCTGCTGGAAAGTCATAGTTAAAGTAATTCAGTGTGGTGCAGATTTAATTAAGATTGGATCGTGCCTGCTGGAAATGATGTTAGCCCTCGGCTTGGCCTCCTGTAAACCCGCTAAATGTGACAGCTACAATTTAGGGCATTTTGGAATGAATTTTTTTTTGCGGGCTAGGATTCCATGTGCCTATTCATTTGAAAAATTTGGTGCGTTAATCACACCCCTCTGACTTTCTGCATTAAAAGTGTCTCTGATGGAAGAGTGTGCAGTGGTCCCTCTAGAACCTTGGGCTCTACCAAGGGCCAGTCCTCAGGCATAACCAGAGGGACAGGGGGGTCCGGGCCTATCCCCCCACCTAGGTCCCCTTGGCTGGCCTCTCCCACCAGATGAGACTTTTCCTTTTGGACCACGATGGAGACCTGATGGAGAGCAGATTGCGGTTCTGAGTTCTGAATGCCTTTTTCCAAGCTGCCTTGTCCGTCTGTCTGTCTGAAGGCGAGCCCATCATGAGCTCCTGGTAAACAGTGATTACATGAGTTTCTTCTTCATCATCGTCTTCACCTTCCCTTGCTCACCAAATGCCCGCTTCTCATACCCTGTGGTGACTTCCCGCTGCCCACCTGCCTGCCGCCTCCCCAGCCTGGAGCTGGCGAGAACCCGGCCAGTGCTGAGTCCACTTCGGCCTTTAGGGGCTGCTAAGTCGCCGGCCGGGCATCGGGGCAATGCTGAGCACGCGGAGGCTCGTGGAGTGACAGCATCAGCGCATCTGGGACAGACCACCTCACTCGGTGGAGGCGTGCCCAAGACGGGGGCCCTCACTGAGATCCCCTCCTCACCACGGGCTGGCTCAGGAGCTCGGGCAACTTTTACCTCTCTGGGCCTCGGTTGGTCCAGCCGGGACTGAGGACGAGAGCGTCCCCCAGCGGGGATGCTGGGCATAGCAAGCTCCAGCCGGCAGATGGGGTGGCTCCATCCCCTGGGGCCTGAGGTGTGAAGAGGGGAGACAGGGCCAGCCCCTCAACCTTGCAGCCCCCTAGCCCCCCAGGGCTCGTTCTTCTGGGCTTGCTCTTCTCCTGGCCCCTCTTGAGCCGAGGACGGGACCTGGGGCTGTGGGAAACAGCCTTTGCCGCCACGCTCTTGTGTGAGAGGAAATGGCAGAGCATTTAAAATACCAGTCACAAGCATATAAGACCATGTCGTCTCAAAACCGTAGCTGGTGAAAGCTTTTATGTCTGTATCCATATTTTCCTTTTTTGAGAAGTCCAGCTCCTGGCCAAAATCCTACGTGGGCTTTTTCTGGCCCGATCCCAGGCAATCTCAGGCCTTCACCGACGGCGCCAGAGCTGGCAGTGGGAACGGGGCGGGAATGTCCATCGCGCAGGTGAGGTCCTGTGTCCCAGCCTGCCCCAGGGGCTGAGCCTCGGCCTCGAGCCCCCTGCGGCGATTGGCTCTGGTGAACACGAGGCTCCGGCTGCTGCTCTGGCTTCGAGGCCCGGGGCCCAGGGAGGGAGACTCCTCCACCCCTCTGCCTCACTGGGGAGCAGACCCTGCCCTCGGCCCCTCCACGGACACCTGAGACAGGCTTCCGCTTCCCTCAGCGCGTTGCTGCAGGTTCCGGGGCGATGGGGGGGGGCGTGGCTGCAGAACCAGCTCGCAGCTCTGAGCATGGGGGCTCCACTCGGGGGGCACAGGCAGACCCACCTCCCAGGTGCTTCCGGCTCTTTCCTTGGCCCTCTGAGGCCTTCTGCCCCGGGAACAGCCTCCTGGGTGACCGGCATAGGACCCACCCCAGCTGGGCCTCCCTTCTCCCACCTCCACGTCCACGACAAGCACGTTCCAGGGACTCCCACAACATTCACAGACACTTTAGTTCCCTAAGAACCAGGGGTGCAGCGGGGACCAGGTGTATTTTCCCCAGAACAAAAGACAGACTCATGGCCAGAGGAGAGCGCTGCCCCCCACCTCCTTCTGCTTCCACGTCTCCATGTGACCACACAAGTCCTACTAATCTAATTTAGGCAATGTCCCTAATCAGGTTACACTAGCTGCCGTCATCCCTCAAGCTGCCTGTTACCGTTCAGTGCGTAATTGCTGCTGGCCTTTGATAGATGGTCCCCATCACACTGAGGAAGATTTCTTCATCTCCCGGTTCTCACAAGAGCGTTGACCACCAAAAGCTCTCGTGGCTTTGCAAACGTGCCTGCGCGTGTGTGGTGCTTCTCCCTTCGAGAGGTGGCGCTCGGCTCCCCTCCGCTTGGTGGGGGCTGGACCTGGGCCGTCCTCCGGGGTTAGGTTATTAGAAGGCTGCCTTCTTCCCTCCCGGGAACGCAGTGCTGCCCTCAGAGCTCTCGTGGGGGGGAAGCCAGCCGCCACGTTGCTCCCTGGGGAAAGGCTCATGTGGTGAAGCGCTAGGAGGGCCTCTGCCCAACAGCCCACGGGGACCCATCTGGGCGAGCTTGGGCATGGGTCCTCCCCAGTCGGCTTTTCAGGGGAAACCACGGTTCCAGCCGGCACCTCGATTGCAGCCAAAGGCCCCCACGGAAAGGGAGACAACAAATGTCCGTTGTTTCCAGTGCTGAGTATCAGGGTAATTTGTTACGCAGCCATAGGTAACCAATACAGCTGTCAAATATCACCAAAGGCCTTTTGAACATCTATGAAAATATCTCCTTTTTTGTCTTTATGCAGTTCATGGAATGGAATGTTTCCTCAGATTTCCTGGACGAAAAGCTATTTTGCCCTCGGATAAGCTGTATTTCCTAGAGGACCCATTTCTTCCATCGTGTTGCTCTCTCCCAACCTTCACCTTCTGTGTCCTACTGTCTGCAGCAGTGGGGAGGGGCGAGGTGGCGTGGGGGGCGCGCCCCTGCCTGCTGGCCCAGCCCTGCAGTGGTACCCTCGGATCTCGTGGGCAAGGCGTCGGCCCCACGCCGCACCTGACCTCAAGGGCCACGTGCTGAGGGCAAAGGTCAGAGGACAACAAGGCTCATGGTACAAAAGCAGCCGCTCCTGCCTCGGTCTCCCCGTCCTGAGCCTGCTCCCGGCAGCCGCTGCTCCCCATCCCTTGGTTATGCAGCAGCATCTCGAGGTCTCGCCGTCAGACTCTGCCCACTGGCTTTTTACTGTAGAAGCTGCCCCAGCCGCCGCCCACGCAGCATGGTTTGCCTCTCCCAAGAGCACGTCCAAACGGGCAGTAGCTCACGCTCGAGGCTCATGTTACCGTGACTGCAAATGCTTTCCACAGCTGAGCCACAAACCAAATTAAAATTACGCTGCTTTTCCGTAGTTAACACCTGCCTCCTTTCGTTTGCTTCCTCTTCTGTACCTGTCACAAATGCTGCCCCGGCTCTGAAAACCTTCAAACCCCTCCCACGTGAACACTGCGCTTTCCTGCAGCCGCCTCTCCTGCTCCAGGTGAATGGGTGCCTCCCCAGGGCAGGTGCCCCTGCCACCTCCCGTTATCCCGGGAATCCTCTCCACTCCTGCCCAGAAAACACAGAGCTCTCCTTTTCTGTATTTCGTGTTTTCCTCTTGGCTTCTGTCCTCCTTTCTATGATACTTATCCTCCCTGAGAAAGGGGACATAAGAAGCTATTTTATTTGACCAAGTTCATGTTCTTACCCTTTATCCATATTTTCTATTGGATTTTCAGTATTTTTCCTTTTGCTTTTAATTTTACATTAGTTTGTATTTTACTTTAGAAGCATTTTCCTATCTTTTTATTTGCCTTTCAACTTATTTATGATATCTTTGCCTTAATTAAAAACCGCACTCAAATTTGTGTGTCTTTAAAAAGATACTTTCTGACCTTGTCATGCTAAGAAGGCCCTTTCCTTCCTTAACATATTATATAATATAATTTCCATGAGTTTTAAAAATATGTAAATCTTTTATCCATTTGAGATTAATTTTTGTGTATGATGTGATATAGCAAAACATTTTACTTAGTTCTTTAGCCATAAAATATAAATGATCAATACACATGAAAACACTTTCAGCTTACTAATAATTTTTAAAATTCAAACAGAAATAAGGAGAGGCATTTCCTGCCTCCCAGATCAGCCTGGATTACAAGGTTGACATCATCCGTCATGACAGGTGAGAGGCATTCCGATTCACTACCAGTGGGAATACAAATAGCACAGCTAACTATAAAGACAATCTGACAATTCCCATCAAACTTCAGGTTATGCGTGCTTTTGACCCAACAATGCCACTTGTAGGAATTTATTCTCCAGAAACACTCACACAAGAATACAAAGTTGCTCATTATAGCATTGATTTTAATAATAAATTACTAGAAACAAACCAAGCACTCAATCAAAGGAATTGTAAAATAAACAACTGCACATCCGTAATTTAAAGTCATCCTTAGAAACAGATGGGACTCATGTGTGTGTGCACGTGTGCATCTGTGAATAGCACCTGCATTTATTGACGTGGAAAATTATCGAGACAATTTCTGTGCAAAAATGTAAGCAGTAATTCATGTTGATAATATGATTCTACTCTTGAAAATAATTATATCTCATGCATGCACGCAATGGATTTGAAAGGAGATGCACCAAACTCTTCTTTCTGACTGGTGAGATTTCCAGTATTCTTTACCCCTCTTTCTTACTTTCTGAATGGTTAGACTTTTTAAAAATTACAATGAGCAGGTATCATTTTTTAATAAAAAGACTATAGCTATTTTCCAAAGGAGCTACTAAAATAAACCAGAGCAACAAGAGACACCCTGATTACCGAGTAAAAAGGGTCCTCTCAGTCGGAGGGAAGTTGTGCCCCCTCAGCCAGGCCATCACGGGCGTGGCTGCCGCTGCCTGCTGGGGGGCTTGGCGTCCCCTCATCCTTCCAGAGGGAGTGGCCTCGGTCTGTCTGTCCGTGGCCAGAAGACCTCTTGGCAGGAGGTTCCACTGGCACGGCACAGAGAATACCCCGGAAACACACATAACCCAGCGTTCCTGCCCATCTCCAAGCCAGGCTGGCCACGAGTTGTACAAGCTCCAAATTATAGGAGTTTCCCGCATTTCCTCCCAGCTCTGTCCCTGCCATTACCCCCCCGAAAGGCAGGCTTATATCCTGTCTAGTCCATAGCTCGATTTTGCCCTTTGGTTCTGAGATTTCCAAGTTTGGGTGGACTCTTAAGAAGCAAGTTACCAGCCTAACTTTACAGACGAGTGGGCCCAGGGCTCAAGGATGCCGAGACACAAGCCAACCAAGCCTCAGCCAGGTGAAAAGAGAGGACAGAGGACAAAGGAGAGCCCATGCGCTAATTAAGAGCCAGCCACCTCCTCAGCGGGGATCGGGAAAGGGTGTCAAGTTAAAGGTTTCTGCCTGAGTTATTGCCGATTTAATTTTTACGTAATTAACGGCGGCGTGCAGCGTGATTAATAAGATTCCCCAGCACGTTTCTCTGGTTGCCACCTCCCCTCTGCGCCCCCGCCCTCCAGTATTTCCTTTCTCCTGCCAGTCCCAAGTCTTAAGCATCACCAGAGCAGATGGCTGTCCAGGACCTTCCCCAGTGCCCACCCGGCTGGGTGAGATGCTCAGGGGATGCTGGTGACCCGTGCGCCAGGCTTCCCGGCGCCCAGGGAAGGACCACCCTCAGGGGCTGCAGGCGCAAGGTGCTCCCACCCCCCGTGTGGCCCCCAACATTTCGTCCTGCGCAAATTCTTCACACGCTGGTGGCTCTGAGCAGGACGAGCTCACCCCGCAGCTCTCAGGGTGACCTTTGTCCCGACACCTGTCCTGGTGACACCCACCTCTGCTCACCTGCCTCACGCCCCTCCTCCTTCCAACCCTGGCTCAGCCACCTTCTCCCCAGGAAGCCTTCCGCAGCCCTGCTCAGGCCAGCGCTGCCCGCGCCCCACAGCCCTGCTGACCTGCTGTCCCCATGACCCGCTCTCGACCCCGCGCACCTGCGGCCTCCAGCGCTGGCCCCGCCCACACCGCAGCCCTCGGGCCTCGAACAGAACAGCCACGGCTCTTCCTCAGAGGCCCAGGGACAGGCAAACGAGGTCAGCCGTGGGCGGCGTGGAGCTGGGTGGGAGCCGATGCTGGAACACACACGGAGCTGCGGCCCTGCCGTCCTGTCCGGCAACCTTGCGACCTCAGGTGCCGGGACCACAGCCGCAGCCTGAGGCCAGGGGCGGCCGATGGCACAGGCGGCTGGACTCCGTGCCACGTGACAGCGCTTCCAGCGTGGGGGCCTCCGGCTCCCAGCCAGGGACCCCGTGGCCATGCGGCCGCCTCCCTGCTCAGCCCAGCCCTCTGGGGCCCTCTGGGGAGGAAATGGCCAAGGCCTCCTCGGAGCGCTCCCTTCCTCTGCCCATGCTGCCCACATCGTTTCCTCTCGTCTTTTTCCAAGTTGGTGCTTTAGAAGCCAGAGCCCCTCTCACCTGGAGCCTCAGGGGGCACAAGATAATTGGGTTACTGTTGCTGGAACTTGCCTTGAGTAGTAAAGTAGCCGCTGGAGGAGGCGGCGAGTTTGGGTTGGCTCTGATATCGAGGGCGTGGGAAGAGCCAGCCGCAGGGTGGCGGGGTCCCTAGAGCGGCTTAGGCCCGAGGCTCAGGACCCCCGTTTGGACCCTGGTCAGGGTGGACGTGTGCGGTGGCAGCTGTCCAGCCCCCTCTCTGCCCAGACCTGCATCTTCTCCAGGGGGAGTCGCCTTCCCCACAGACTCCCGCAGAAACAGATAAAACCAGGCCTCTCCCCTGCTGTGTTCTCTGGGTGGGGGGAGGCCCCCATCCTCCCAGCTTCCAACTGGGAAGCCCATCAGGGGCACCCTCCTCCCTCAGCCCTGGTGGCCAAGAGCTGTCACCAGAGCTCCCAAATGATCTGGTCCCCTCCCCCATCTCTAATTCCAACCCACTGCAGCCTCACCTGGACAGCTGTCTCCACCCTCCCGGCCCTGCCTCCTGCCTCCCCACTTTCTATACGGAAATTCAGCCATTTACCTGTCCTGCTCCACTGCCGCCTGGGATGAAAATGACCCCTGTAGCCTGGCCAGAGCCCTTTCAGCCGCGGCACTCGCTGACCATGAGCCTGGTTCCGCTGGCTCCTCGGGGCCGCCAGCAGGGGGGTGGAGGGAGATGGGTTACTAGAGAAGGCTGTCCTTGTGCTCAAGGTGGACACGTGAGAACTCACTCCAGATCGGGGAACGGACACGACCCCCTAAAGGATGCTTGAAACGAAAGCAGACGTGGTCCTTTCCAGAAGGAAGGGAGTCAGTCCTCACAGCGTGGTGTCCCAGCCGTGACCGCGGAGCAGGGGCTTGGGGTGGGTCCTTTCTCCCGGCTGCTGCACTGGCAGCTTTTCATTTTCAGAGCGGGACAGAGAGGAAGAGCGGGGAAGAGAGAGAGGGAGTGAGAGACTGAGAGAGACGGGGGGATGAGAGGGAGAGGGAGAGAGACCATCTGTACCAAAGCCCTCAGGCACCTGCTAACGGGAGCTGCTTCAATGGGTCGAATTTCTCTCTCATCTGACCAGTGTGTAGCCAACATCTCTGGCTCCAAAGGGCGATTCTGCAGTGGCCACTTGGTCACACCTCAAGCTGTGATTGAAGCAGTGTGTGACCCACAGCCACGCCCAGAAAGTGCCCCGGCCAGGGCGTCATCAGGACACGCTTTCTCCCTGACTGCAGCTGTGGCTGACCAGCGACGCGGGATCCACTCGGCTCCCCGCTCTCCTCCGAGCCTCGTTGCTTTCGTCTTCTGGCTATGTCGCACTGGAGTAATCTAATCAAATAGCCCGAATCTCAGTCTAGTCCAATCAAAGCTTCGCAATAGCTCCACCCCCACAGGAATGGACCAATTTTAGAACATAATTTTCTGGGGTCCACAGAAGTCTCAAACTCTCCATATTGGGTCAAAAGAGTGAATATGACCATATGGTTGCTTAAAACAAATCCTCTCAGAGAGACCAAAGTGGATTGATGGTCACCTACACAGCAGGTAAGTACAAACATCTATGAATTTATAATTATCTATTACCTATTAATTTATAATTATTCATAGCCTATTAATCTACATTTTATAATTCACAATATATAATGTATAAGTATACTATATTATGTCCATTATAAAACATATACAAAAGTATTCATTTTGAAAAAATGCGATAATTCATGCAAGTAGGAGTTGTAATCCTTTCTCCTGTGACTGCCGTGTGCACTGGCTGAGATACACATGTACCACTTGGAGGTCACTGTTTATATCACAATCAAAACCTCAGTAAATGCCAAAAAGCAAAAATGATAAAGGGCACATACCTTGATCACAACATAAAAACAAAATAGGAATTTTAACATAATTAGAACCAATCACCCAACCAGCAAAAGACAATAAAACAAAAATATAATGGGAAAAAAACATTTTAAAATTTACAGTGTTTTCTTAAACTAATAATGAGCCAAAGAGAACAAAAAACTGCAGGAGAATTGGAATACATGGGTTACAAAACTACCACTTAATCTAAATTCCTGAGATAGAGCTAAAGCTGAACTGAAAGTAAAACGTATCACCTTATGTATGTATTTATAAATAAGAAAGTATAATAACAATAAATACAACTTCAACTCAAGAAGTTAGAAAAAAAAAATGAACCTAAGGAAAACTCAGAAAATGTACTAAAATTATAAAATCTGAAAGTAATGAATTAGAAACATGAATTAAAATTGATAACAAAATCTAAGTGCTAATTCTTCAAAGAAATTTTAATAAAATAGATAAACCACATTTTTTGCAGCCAGCATAACACTCTGCCAAAAGTTATCATTTTATAGAAAGAAAAATGCAGATTTTTTATATAAACATCTTAAACAAAATATTAACAAACAGCATTTATTAGCACATTAAAAAAACACAGAAACGTGTCACTCACTCTGGGAATACAAGGATGGTTCAATACAAAGAAATCTATTAATTTCACATATTACTAGGTAAAAGGAGAAAAACGTGTTCGTTGCAGCACTTTTTACAATAGTGAAAAACTGGAAATGAACCAAACACTCATCAAAAGTGGAATGGATGAACAAATCATAAGCCATTTTCACACTGGCCTGCTTTGGCCCCATCTAGAAGAATTAGATAGATCTATATGTCCTGCAGGGGAGAATTTCAACATAAATTATTAAGTGAAAATGGAAAGCAGAAAAGCAGTATAACTATATTAACATATAAATGTATGAAGCGTAACTGAATCAAACACTATGTATTTATATCTAAGCACAATATATAATTTATATATAAATTGTGTAGGGATAATTCACAAACAACTGATACACAATATGAGATGTAATTTATATCCACAATTTATATAAACATACGTGTGTTTCTCCCCAGTTGTTCCAGGCCTCGGCAGCCTGGGAATACGAAAGGCTACACTTATTTTTATAACCAAATATGCTCCAGTCCCTGGTCCTCGTGCGGGACCTCCTCCCTGATTCCAGACAAGATGCTCTCCTTCCGTCTCCCAGGGAGCCGGGCTGCCTCTTGAGGGCTCTGGGCTGCGCCCCTGGGCATTGGCACGGCTCTCTCGGCTCTCTCCTCTGGTCCAGCCAGTCAGCTGTAACAAAATTAAGAGAAACAAAAGGAGCCACTGCTCCAGAGGCCAGGGCTTCCCACGCCCACCCCTGGGGCCGCTGAGCATCAAAGCCCGGGAGGCTCCTGGGCAGAGGCAGTAGGACGTTCTGTAATGGAAGGACGCTCGTGGAGGCCGTCAGAGGCGCCGGGCACGCTGGCACACACCAAGCGCGCACGGCGGTCTGCAGCCAGGCTCCACGCTCCTTCCTGGAGCCCCCGGGCCAGCAGGGAGACAGGCAGTAAATAGCTAATGGCATGGTGACTGCTCCTAGAACAGAAAGGCCCCTCTTCCCTCCCTTCAAAGACCCTTTTCATTTTTTCCCCAAATTTTATTGACGCACCGGATGACTGGCCATCGGTAAGATCAGTCCCTTCTAAGGAAAGCCATT
>JAKSZT010053931.1:164308-188323 GCA_026826555.1 Tolypeutes matacus | reverse complement strand
CAGCTGCAGAGGACGAGGGCGCGGCAGGTGGGGGGGCAGCTGGAGACTGCTGCAGAGGACGAGGGCGCGGCAGGTGGGTGGGAGGGCCACTGTCCAAGGTCTGGCATTTAGAGAGAGAAAATCATAAATAGGGTCACCCCACAGGGGTCGCAGAAAATGCTGATCCTAGATGGGAGGGAAAAGGGGGAAAGTGGCCCAGAACGAGCCTTCAGGCAGGCATGAGCGCGCGGGCCCTGGCCTCCTGCCGCGGTGTCGCCGTCCCGTGTGCCGCATGAGCCCCGTCATGCCAGGCGGCTTCCTTGCAGACAGAGCGCACGTCAGCGCTTGGCCTGGGAAGGTCGTCTCCCCGCGTCTTCAGAGGAGCCATTTCCTCAACCCCGTCTCCTCCCCTGGCCGGGCCACAGCCCTCTTCACCTCTGCACGCGGTGCACCTGTGCGCAGACGGCCACCAGGGCCCCCGCGCGGCGCGGGCCTGGCCACGCTGCTCACCAGCGTCTTCACGTGGGCGTTCCCGCGGCACCCCTGCACGGGACAGCAAAGCCCCCCGGGACCCCGCCAGCCCAGCCGAAGCGAGTCCAATCTTCAGCCTGCAAAGGACAAAGGGGAGAGGCGGGGAGCCCGGCTCCGCCTCGGCAGGGCCCTGCAAGGAGAGGCCGAGCTGGGGTGGGGAGGGGTCGCTGGGGCAGCGGATCCCGCGCCAAAGCGGCGAGGAGAGGCCACTTAAGCGGAGCCGCTAACTCGCAGCTCTGAAACCGGACTCGTCACCTGCCCCCGGGGTCCTCCTGAGGGCAGCCATCCTCAGAGTATTGCTGCGTTCCATCGGAATTACCCCCTGCGTGACGAGGGCTTCCTGGAACAGGACAGGGACGCTGTGATCCCTCCCCCCTCCTGGGCAGCAGTTACGGCCTCTGACTCCTCTGGGGCCTCTGGGTCCCCGGCCGCTTTCCTGATCCTTGCTGGACCAAGGGGCTGTCCCTCCGGGGGCAGAAGTGTGTCCCAGGAACACCTGGTCCCCTGCAGTCAGGGACACGGGCCCCGCCCAGCCCCTGCCCTCGGGGTCCGAGCATCCTGGCTCATTCCTAAGCCTCTCACCTGTGTCCCCGTGGGCGGGAGCAGCTGGCTGACACCCCTCCGTGCCGGATCAGAAGCGTCAACCCCCCACCCCATGCTGGCTCCCAGGCTGAGGCCATCCACTCCCTGCCCCAATGTCCCCCAGGAGGCCTGACCTAGCCTGCCAGGCGGCCAAAGCATCCGTGCCTAATGGCCTCCTCTCCATCAGGCTCCTCCCAAAGGCCACCCCTGCTCTCCCCAAGCCGACGCCCCCTGCGATGCCTGCACTCCAGGAGCCTCTTCTAGGCCGCAGCACTTAGCAGAGCCGTTAAAGAGCCAGCGCTTCAGCCTCACCTCCTCAGGGGCACCCAGCTGCAGACTGCGTGAGTGGAAATCTGCTGAGTTAGAGGAAGCAAACCCTGGCAGGGTTTGCAAGGTCCTCAGAGACCACCCACCCATACCAGAGACCCAGGCAGGGTTTTCAGGGTCCTCAGAGACCACCCCCCCCCATCAAAGACCCGGGCAGGGTTTTGCACGCCACGGCCGCTCAGTAAGTGTCCTCAGTTGCCCCTGAAGGGCAGGCGCTGCGGTGGTGTTTGCCGCAGCCCCATCTCGCCTTTGCCTAAAGCTACAGCCTTGAGTCCATCTGCAGAGAGGCTGGCTCCACGGGGGGCAGGGCAGGCAGGCAGCATGGACCCCCACCTGCCCGGCCTTGCTGCGCTGGACCAGGGGTGGGGGAGGGGGCCAGGGGCACCTCCTGCCACCTTCGGATGGCCTGGCCAGTGGGGAGGGGCAGAGCAAGACCCTTCTCCTTTCCCCAAAGCCACTGGGTCTGTGGAGGGCAGGGCAGGGCTGGCCTCCAGCCCCAGATTTGGCCCCAAGCAGCAAAGCAGGCCAAGGGGAGGGGGAGGCGCCGGGGTCTCTCCTGGAGGTGAGAGCACCCAGGCTGCTTATGGGCGTCTGAGCCACCCCCTGTGAGACCCGGAAAGTGTTTCTGTGATGACCCTGCCGAGCAGTCTGGGGGGTGGGCAGCTCAGGAAAATGCCGCTCAGCAAAAGGACCTCACAATTCTGGATGGTTCTAGAGTCAGAATGGCACCCCATCTCGTCATCCCCGCTTTCATCAGCCAGGAGGGGCTGTCCAGCGTGCCGGATGAGGCCGCGTCCAGACTCGGAGGTGGGGTGCCGCGATCGACCAGCTGGCACGGGCGCAGGGCCCGGAGAGGTGCCGTCCCCGACGGACCACCACGGGGCGGAAAGGCAACTGAGACACTTGCGGCAGTTCTTTGCCAGGCGAATATTTGGGTGCACACGTCAGGTGTCTTTTCCCTGAAGCCGCAGGTAGGGATGGTCTGTGAGGCTCTGATGCTGGCACACTGGGTGACATTTCACAGGGGCTGTGCACTTTTGCCTGAGGATGTGGACCCCTGAGAGATGCAAGAGCAGGGGCTGTCCTGAGGTTTCCAGTGTGAAATGGGTTTCCAGACCCTTCTCTTAGCTCTCAACTCTGCCCCTGTTTTGTGGATAAGGCAGCAGCTTTTCAAAAGTTTGTGGTGGTTTGGAGCTGCATATACCCCCACTTAATCGTGTTCTTAAAGCTAACCCATCCTGCGGGTGTACACCCACCCCGAGTAGGGCCTTTTGATGAGGTTGCGTGGCCCAGGGTGGGTCTTAATCCTCTTACTGCAGACCTTTATGAACCAGATGAATAGAGAGAGAGGGAGGGAGGGAGGGAGCGCCACAGAAGCTGAAAGCAAGGAAACCCAGAAGAGAAGGGAGAGAGCAGCAGAGGCTGCCCTGTGCCTTGCCAAGTGGCAGAGGAGCCAGATCACCAGCCCCCAGCCCCAGAACGCGACAGTCTTCAGGGAGAAAGCATTGCCTCATGATGCCTTGATTCGGACATTTTTCTCTGCCTTGAGATTGTAATCTTGTAAGTTAATAAATCCCCACAGTTAAAAGCCAATCCATTTTATGGTCTCTGCTTTCAGCAGCCTAGAAAACTAAAAGAAGATTTATTTCCCTTCTTCCTCAAAGGTTTCTGGGAGTCTGGGTGAGCCCAGACCGGCTGCCTCCAGTCATGGTGGGAGCACAGGGCGTGGTTTGGCGCGGGCAGAACTAGCGCCCTGTCTCCCTACCACCCACTAGCCACGAACTTCAGCTGACTCTTTCCCTCTCTCTGAGTCTGTGTCCTCCTCGACAGAAAGGGGCGACGCCTTCATTCCTTCCTTCAGCAGCGCGTGAGATGTTTACTAAGTGTGGGTGAGATACCCCTTTGCAGAGCTCCTGAGCCCTCTCAGCATTGCGCCTGGGGCTCAGGGGGGTGGCCCTGTCTCTGCCCCACCCCCCACCCCAGCCGCCTTTGCCCTGGAACATTCTGCCCTCGGCGGGGACATCTGGCCTCTCTGGGAACTTGGCTGCAGTGTGATCTTGGGATTTTCCGAGGATGTGCCATCCTGCTTCCCGCTCCCAGCTCCGTCTGCTCAGGCTGCTTTCTCAGGACACCCTGCCTCGACCATGACCCTCCTTGGCAGTGAAGGACACTGAGGGCGAGTGAGAACCATGCTTGCATTGAATGTCCGAGAAGAGAACAAGCAGCGTTTACCTGGATTCTTTCCTTAATACTGAAATCACCATAGTGGAGTTGTATCATGGAAGAATAATTGTCAGTGTCATTTCATGAGGGGACCACAATCTTGCTCATTGTCACTGAATCTGAAGGGACAGTGGGAAGCAAAAGGGACATTCTACAAACAGCCAGGCAGAGCCCCAGACCCAGCCTCCCCCCCAGGACACACCCGCGCCAGGCTCCCCTCTCTCTAACTCAGCACCATCCGAGTCTGCCAGGCCTCCGTCCCAGGGACGTGACTTTAAAAACTGTCTCCCTGATATTCTATAGTCCAAAAAGCAAAGTACTCTACAATGATGCAAACGAATGGGCTACTGCTGTGTGCAAGCGTAAAGCTGGAGAAGCTAGGCCCCAAAGAGAGCATGCCATGTGTGTCCGTCTGTGTCATGCTCTGAAACAGGCGAGAGGAACAGAAGGCATGGAGGTGGAAGAGCCGGCCTTTTGGGCAGGTGGCGGTGGCTGGGGAGGGCTGCAGGGAGTCTCCTTGTGCGAGGGCACTTTGCACCCACCTTCAGCTCTGCTTCTTTTTGCTTGGCAGTAGGGCCCCACATTTTATCACATCCCAAATATTCTCGAAAGGATCGTTCACTGAGTGCACGGGAGCCCACCATTCTAGGCAGTGGTGTCAGCCCTGAAATTAATAGCAAGAGCTGCCTTGACATCTGGCAAGATCGGGAGGCCTCTTCTGGCCTTATTACAAGACCCCTGCCCACTCTGCTCCGTGGATAAGGTCCCCCAGCCAAACGTCAACGTGGGACCGGGCACAGTGCCTGCTTATCCCTGAGTAGTGGGCTTCATTCAGTTCCCGGCCAGCCCGCAGACATTGTCAAACAAGCCAATTATCCTCCTGTGGGAACCATGGGGCAGCCCCCCTCGCAACTCCCAAGCCCACCCCCCACAGCCCTTGCTGGCTCCCTCTGCTCCGAGGGCAGCCCGGGGTGGCCCTGAAAGAGGGGGGTGTCCTCCTCCCTGGGCCGTGAACACGTGTGACTCATAAACTGCTGCCCATGTCAGCTGCCCACTGTCGGGGCCACACATCAGACCACCCCCATAACCCTTGGGCAAGGAATCCCTCCTGCATCAACAGGGTGAAGGGAAGGAACCAAAACATGGATACCCCTTAATTATTTAAACAAGACTGTCTCGTTGGTTGGCCTGCCCATGGGGCCCCTAAGTCCAGTCTCCAAGTTCTCCGGCTCTGCCTTGCGTGGTTGCCAGCTCTGCCCATTGTCTCCCATCTGCTGCGGCAGCTCCGGCCTGGATGCCCTAGCAGGCTCCTCCTGGACTCCTTGACTCCATGCGTCCCTCGTCAGAGGAGCAGGCAGAAGACGCAGCAGCCAGGGTGATCTGTGTTCACCTTCCAATTTCCAAAGGAAGACACACACACAAAGTACAAATAAGACAAGAGTTCCTAAAGTCTCATAAAACAGTAGCCCCTGCCCTATGCCCCCATTTCCCTGTCTCTAGAGGCAACACATCCTGTTCTGTTCTCTGGCCCTTTGCTATTCAACCCCATCTCACCAGTTCACATGCTTGTGTTGCTACTTCTTGATTTTTAGTTTTAGGCATTAGCTATTGACTTTCACTATGGAAGATGGAAAATATAGCTCTTTTTCACACTCTCATCACAGACATACTCTCTTATTCTCTCTCTCTCTCACACACACACACACACAGATACACACGCAGCTGCCCTCCTTTCATTCTCTCAGTATAATTAAATTGTAATTTCACCAACATCAGCATTCTGTGTTTATAAATGTCATTCATAGTTGAGCCATATAGAATACTATGCTTTGTTTCCCTTTCTTATACAGCCTGTCTTCCTTAGTGTACTTTGTTAAATTTTCAACTTCAAACTCTATACTAATTATCTAAATTTCCATTAAAAACTTTCAAAGCCATCAGATATTGTAGCATTTTCACCTTCTTGAAGAAATCTCTCTTGGGCCTTCTGGTCACCCTCTATGCATGATTTGCCGTTCTTTTCCTGGTATTTCCCTTTATTACTCCCTGGAGATTCCTTTTCCTCTCTCCTGTGTTGGTTCTCCTGTTTCCAGGCTACATGTCTTCCTGCTTTTATGGATGAATAGGAATGCAATATAGATTATTCCAAAGTTTGTTTATCCATTCCTCCACTAATGAGTGCCAGAGATATAACGAGCCTTCACCTATTATGAATACTGCTGCCCTGAGCATTTTGTACAAGTCTTTTTGTCTGCATATGCTTTAATTTCTCTTGGGTAAATATCTAGTAGTGGAATTGCTGGGTCATAAGATAGGTATGTAAGAAACTGGCAGATCTTCACCCAAAGTAGCTTTTCAATTTTTAATGTCATCTGTTAATGAACAGAATTGATTTTTGTGTACTAACTTTTTACCCTTTGACCTGGATAAACTCATTTAATAGCTCAATGGATTTGTATGTTATAATTTTCTCTGTAAACATTACAAACAAAGATGCCATACTATTTCCTTTCAGACCTTGATATCTTTTATTTCTCTTTTCCTACATTACTGCAATGGCTGGGCCATCCATTACAAAGTTCAATAGAAGTGGTGAGACAAATTGTTAACTGTTCTCAGTCTTAAAAGGAAAGTATTTAAGTCATTCACTATTAAGTGTGATATAGCTGCAGATTTTTTTCATAGATGGTATTTATAAAATTGAAGAAGTTCCTTTCTATTCCGAGTTTGCTGGGAGTTTTTATCATTAATACGTGTTGAATTTGTCAAATGTTCTCTCAGCATGTATTGAAAAGATCATTTATTTTTTCTGCTTTATTCTCTTAGTTGCATTAATTCATGAATTGCATTGATTGATTTCCAAATGTTAAACCAAGTTGCTTGTGCAATGTTAAATTTTGTGTGGTCTTATATTTTCTCATATATATGAGTTCGATTTTCTAATACTGTCACTTAAAATATTTTTAAAAATTTTAAGTTGATTTAAATATTTCAATCTGTTTGTTCATGAGAGAAATTGATTTGTAATTACAGGCTGTTTGTGTGTGTGTTTGTTTTTTCGTAATGCTTTTTTTTCCTAATACCTTTGTCAGGATTTGATATTAGGCTTGTGTTGGCCTCATAAAATTAATTGGAAAGGATCCGTCCTCCTTTATTTTCAATATATTGAATATTGAGTATATATAATTTTGTTGTTATTTTTTCCTTTAACATGTTTAAAAAATTTACTGGGCAAACTATTCAGCCCTAGAGGTATCTCTATAGGAAGGTTTTGAAAAATGAATTTAATATCTTTATTGGATATAGAGCAATTCACATTTTCTTATGTCAGTTTTGCTATTTCATATTTTTCAAGAAATTTGTCTATTTCACCTATGTTGTTGAATTTATTGGTATAAAGTTATTCATAATATTCTCTGGATAGCCTTCTAATGTATGTAGCGTGTGCAGTGAAGTCCATCTCTTTTCAAATTGTTAATTTACATGCTTTCTTGCTTGCAGGCTTACTTCATCAGTCTAAACTATGATTTATCATTTACTTCATCTTTTCAAAGAACTCACTTTGGGCTATGTGAATTTTCTCTATTGTTTTCTATTTTATTGATTTATGCTGTTATCTTTATTATTTCCTTCTACTCACTGCGTTTAATTTCTTCTTTTTTGTCCAGTTTCTTCAAGTGAAAGCTGAGGTCATTGATCCAAGACCTTTCTTCTTTTCTAATGTAGGCAATTGTGCTGCATATTTCCCACTGACAGCTTTTTGGTTTCATTTTCATTCAGGTCAACATACTTTCTAATTTTCCATTTATTTCTTCATGGGTTATTAAGAAGTGAGTATGCATTTTGTTTTCAAATATTTGGGTATTTTCTATCAGTTTTATCCACCCTGACTCCGGCTTTCCCCCAGCATAAAAGCTGGAAAAAACTAACCAACTCATCAACCAACCAACCAGCCAGGCAAAAATGGAAACTCACCCTCCTCTAGAACCTGACTACTTTTTCTTCTTACTTTCTGGTGCCCTCAAATTGATGTTAATGTTTCTACTATTTCTTATGAGCCTGAATTTTTTTCTTTTTCAGCAGGAGGATTGAGCCTAGCCACACCTTCACCAGCCACAGCAGACTTGGAAGGCTACAAATGTCTACACTAGCCTCATGCTTCATTGATGGTCTGGCTAAATATTCATTTCAGGTTGTAAATCATTTCCCCTCAACCTTGTTGAAGGCATGACTCCTTTACTTCTAATGTTGCTCTTGAGAACTTGAAACCATTCTGATCCCTAATCTTTTATATGTGACCTGAAGCTTCTAGAATCTTTGCCTTGCGCAGTGACCTGAAAATTCAGGATCATGTGTCTTGATGTGAGGACACTTTCAGCTAGTGTGCCGGGCATTTGGGAGGTCCAGCCTTCAGTTCTGGAAACTTCCTTGAGTTATAGCTTTGATTTCCTCAGCCCTATGTCCCAGCCCTGACTTCTACAGCTCCCTCTCCTGCTCTGAATATGTTTCTGAGCTCTTTCCTTCCATGTTCTTCATCTTTATCGAATTATGTCTTTTGAAAAAATCCCTTTACTATTGCTTGGGTAGGAGGGCGTAAGAGGAAGTAAGCGTATGTGTTAAACCTGCCATTTTACCTGGATGCCTCCGTTCTTGGAGTACTTTTTCTTCAGATCTCTTCATGTGTGTCCCATGTGGTTGGGGTGCAACTCCATCAGCACACACCTCTCCAGTGTCACCCCAAGCTGACACTCACCTCAGTCACCCCACGCCTCTGAGCCTTTGCAGTGTTCCCTCAGCCTGGAATATGCAATCATCTTTTTCTGGCCAGTTCCTTCTGGTCTGTAATAGACAGCTCAAGCATCACCTCCACGAAGACTTCCAGACCTTGGTCCAGACCCAGAGATGCCTCATCCGTAGCCTCCAAGCTTCCTGGGCTGTCACTGAGCATAACTTTTGCCACATGGCCCTGCAGCCTCTCTACTTGTCTGTCCTGTAGACATATCTTGGCACACAGTAGGAGCTCAATAAATGTTTCCTAAATGAATAAATTAATACTTGTATAAGTAAATGGATCTATAAAACAGGGACTCAAAAAGCATTAACTGTGTATAGGACATTCTGTGATGATTGTTGCGGAAGGAGGGGTGAAATTCTAGGGGAGATGGTCTCAGGAAGTCAGTCAAGAATAGGGGTCTATCATGGCCCAACTCGAAGCTCGAGCTCTTGGCTGGATCTCTGCTAAGCGTGGCCAGGGAGTACACTAAACTTCGCGTGCCTCGTGCCTTGCTTAGTGATGCACATACAGTAGGAGCTCAATAAATGCTTATGAGCGAAGAGGAGGAAGATGAGCTGTTGATCTGCTTTGCCTCCTCCATGTAACACTGGCTCAATAATTTCATTCCATTCAAATGAGAATGCCGCAGCTTCTCCCTTCCTCCAGGAAAACAGGTAAAAAGAGGGGATGATAAATAAATGTGTTTTGCTGTTCTCTCTTCCTCATTTTATTGAATTTTTAAAAGCTCCCAGAAGTAAAGAAATACAGAGATGTGTAAAGAAAGCGAGCTCCTTCCCCCTCCCTCCCGCCCTTCACTCCAGGGATAACCAAAGTTTATTTTTTTGTCGCTCATCCTTCCTCGCCTTTCTCTGTGTTCATAGAAGATAAACATACGCATTTTCCTGTACACGTTTCGCTTTTTATCAAACTAGACTCATTCTATACACCTGGGTTGGCACCTGACTATAAAAGCCCTTTGGAAATGTTAAAATTCTCTATATGGCAGAAGATTACCTTTCAAAATCAGATCTTCCTATCGCCCTTAGCAACACCTGCCTGCAGCTCATAAAAATACATAAGGGGAAATTCAGGTTCCAGAATAGAAGGAGTGATGTCTGCTGGAGCTGAACTCCAGCCCAGTCCTGTCACCACGAGGAAGGCTGGTGAATAGGTATCACACCATGGCAACAAAATGTCCTTCTGACAACTCCGATTTAATTCTGTTCAAGACAGGGTCAGGCGCTCCCCAGTGGAGATTCCGAAGAGCAGTTTGAAAGTTAAGATCGCCTGAGCCTGCTGGGCTTGCTGGGACAGGGCTGGGAAGCGCCGGGGGGAGCCCCGGGGACGCCCGGCACGCTCGGGGCACAGAAGAGGCAGCATCTGTTGAGTGGCGTTGACTGGGAACTAGACGGCCTTGCAGGTAGCGCTGGCGTCTCCTGAATTCTCTTGGGAAAACCTTCCATCCAGCCTGCACCTGGTTTCTTTGTCTGTCCATGGGTCAGACGACAGGCTGCTGGAGACCCCTTCCCCACTGTACCTTCCCGAGTCTGGAGGGTGCCAAGCCTCCCCGGGCTGAGCCATGCTGGGGGACAGAGCCCAGGGCAGATGTGGCTGACAGAAGCCTCCAAAGAGGGGAGGGGGCCAGCCCAGGCCCACCCAAACAGGCTGCTTCAGGACCCACAGGCATCCTTGTACCAGCTCCAGCTCACCTGGGGGCTGGAGGGAAGGTGGGAGGAGCAGGCCCTGGGGAGCCCCCTGCAGGAGGGGGCCTGGGGAAGGGCTGCGGCCAGAGGCCGGGTCGGTGGCCAGAGTCCCTGGACGTGGGTGTGGCCAGGGGCCAGGCCTGTGCACCCAGACATGGGGCGGTCCTGGGGAGCGGACCCCTGGGCAGGCGTGGCCTCAACCTGGCAGGTCCCATGGAGGCCATGGCTGGACGCCCAGGTGGGCCGCCCTGGCAGTGGGGTAGGTGTGTCGGCCCTGAAGGGCTCTGGGGGAGCCCTCACCCTCCTCCAGCTCTGCTCCCCAGCCTCACAGCACGCCGGCTGTTTGCACTCGGCGTCTGTTTATTTAACGCTCATCTCCCACACCAGAAATCTAAGCTCCGCCTGGGTTCTCTCTGACCCTCTGTCTCTGGGGTGCGACAGTGTCTGCTCACAGCAGGTGCTCAATAAACGCGGCTGAGAGAATGGACAAGAACAGACCCCGGCCACCGATGCGTGGACCTTGTACACAGGGTTGGGGGCTTCAGGAGTCTCTCAGCCCTGTTGCCCAGGCCCATCGATGGGCTATGGCCCCCACGAGGCCGCCAGTGACACCCCAGCAGCAGGGCTGGGACCCGGGGTAAAGTCAGGAGCTGGCTTAGAAGATACCCCCGGTGGGCCTCCGGGGGGCTGGACCACGTTCCGAGCCTCTGGGCCACTTTCCGTACAGGAGGCAGCTGGGGAGGGCTGCCTGAGCTGCCGGGAAGAGGCAGCACCTGAGGCTGCCCCGGATTCGTGGCCTCAAAATTCCCTGGGCTCCTGGGTTTGGTGGTGTCAGCAAATCAGACGCAAATCCGACTTTTCTGCACCTGTTCCAAATGTTTCCAACAGACTGAGCTCCCACACACGCCCTGCTTCCTCCAGTCAGCGCTGAGCCAACGCCCCCACCAGCACTCAGCTGGGAAGGCTCTTGGCAAACCTTTATCCCAGCCGGTCATCGTTCACAGAGAAATGGAGGGGAGGTGATGAGGGAGGGGGTCAGGGCTCAGGGAAGTTAGAGCCGAGGGAGATGGTGGAGGAGGGTTAGGGCTTAGGGAGAGGAAGGGAGCTTAGAGCTCAGGGGGATGGTGGAGGAGGGCATGTGAAAGACTTACCTATTTTTTCATCATGGACTTTTTTGCATCGATTCTCATTTGCCTTAAAATATTACACCTCCCCACTACCGAGCGTTTTGACCCCAGGCAGGTGCCTTGTTCCGCCCACAGTTCTGGGAGGGGTGCTTTCCCCTTGTTCTGGAAGGGGGTGATTCCCCCCTATTCTGGGAGAGGTGCTTCTCCCCCCCCCCCCGCTCTGGGAGGGGTCCTTACTGACCTGCCTCCCCTGGCTGGCAGTGCCAGGCTCAGACTCCGTGTGGGCAGTGGGTGGAGTGGCCACCCGGCAGGCCCAGCTGCGGCTCTCGGGGGCAGCTGGCAGGTGGGTCCTCCTCCTTCCCAGCCCGGGACGGCCCTCGGCCATGGCCGGCTCTCGGTTGTGCCCCCGTCAGCCACGTCGGAGGCTCAGCTGCGGCCTCCTTGGGTGTGGCCTGTCGGGGCACAGCTGCCCTGCTGGGCGAGGCTCTGACCGTGTATACAGGCATCCCTGACCACTGCCCGCTGCATGGACACGTGTCCTCCTGCGGACGGCGGGCCGTCGTTTCTGGTGTGTGTGAACGCAGAGTTTTCAGCAAAGCGTGGCAGCGTCACACACTCATGGCGTGCGAGGGAGGCGGACAGGGCGGCAGCACCCTGGCTCTGCAGGCGAGGAGGCAGAGGCCAGCGGGATGTGTCCCTGTCACGGGGGAGGGCAGTGCGGAGTGAGGCCCCAGCCCGGGCGCCCCTTGCCTTCGTTCCCCGACAGAGCTGACGACTTGGTCTCCACGATCAGCAGCACTCCTGGTGCCCGCCTCGTGTCTCAGGAGCAGAGGCTCACGCCCCTCTCTACAGGGCTACCGAGGGCCCTGCTGGGGGCGGAGGCCAAGAGAGGACTGGGGCTGGCCTGTGATGGTGGCCACCTGGACTGACCAAAGAACAGATGGCTGCCTCGGCCCTCCAGGGCTGGGTGTGCGTGGCAAGGTGTGCTCCCTGTTCCTCCCTCACAGCCTGGCCCAGGACCCCCAAGGTAAGAGCATGGCCCCCAGCCCCGACACAATGATGCGTGCTCCCAGCCTGCCCCATTCCCTTGGGAATGTAAGCCTAGGGAGGTCGCTGCAAGGGCAGGTTGGAAGCAGCACCTCTGTATCCAAGAGGGCCCAGGCAGAAAGGGCTGTCATCTGAGGAGTGAGGCTGGGCTCAGGAGGACAGGAATGCTGTCGGAGGGGGGAGGCAGGGGTGGGGAGAAGGTGCTGTGCAGGAAAGGACCGAGGCCCACACAGCTCAGGGGTGGCACCAGAGGGAGAAGCAGCCTCCCACGCCCACAAAGCCCGGCACCACGTGCCCAGACGCAGGCCTGGCCCTCCGAGCGTACACCTCCTGACCCGAGGACAGAGGGCCCCAGGAGCACCAGCAGGTGGGGGAGTGGGGCCAGGGGGCTGTGCATGTGGTGCCGGCCGGGTCCTGGGCAACCTGGGTGGCCGCCGGCAGGTGCAGCACCATGGGAGGTGGCACGCTCGCCCGTCCCAGACGTTTCTCCAGCAGCAATGCAGCAGGGACCCCCGCGAGGGCACAGGACCCCCGCCAGAGATTCTGACGGGCGGGTGCTGGCGTCGAGCCGCGGATGTGCTGACCCTGAAGGGCAGCTCCGGGGGCTCGCGGCGGGCGGGAGGGCACAGGGCCAGAGGCTGCTCTGCTCTGCCATGACGCCGCAGGCAAACGGCTGCTGCTGGACCAGAGCCTAAGGGAGGCCGGCGAGCAGCTGGTGGCAGGATGTGCTGGGACCCGGGCAGTGGGCACGGGTGGGGAGGCCCGAGGGCGGGCTCTGTTTCATCACCGCCCAATTTTTATCCTGGACCCCCACTCAGCACGCAGCGAGATGGTGACGCTGGGCTGCTCCCCACCCCCAGAGGAGATCCCAGCCCGGGGACGGGGAGGGCCCTGCAGCGGCTGCCTCTGAGCAGTGCCCCCCTGCCCCCGCTGTGGCCCACCTGGATAAAGGGGAGGGAGACGCAAGATAAAAACCAAAGGGGCTCATTCTGAGGTGTAAAAAGCCGCACGTTGTGGGTGGGGGCTGCACGTTGCCGTGGACAGTGGGCCTCGCTGCGTGCCTGGGGCAACCACAGCGTTGCATCAGGGTCCGTGGACCCCCTCCCAGGCACCGTCGTTCCCAGTGCAGCCAGGGCGGGAGCAGGGGCAATTCCCACGGGGGCGTTCCGGCCATTCAAAGGGGAGGGATCTAACTCAGGGCGGGATGCAGGCTCCTCCCAGCCTGAGGAGGGGGGCTGGCCAGAACCAGGCCCAGGAAATTTCCATCCCCGCCCAGCTTCTGGGACCTGGCATGGGGCAGTCGGGTTGGGGGTCCCTGGGTCCTGCAGAGGGAGGGCTCAGGGCTTGCGCCTGCCAGTGTTGGGACCTCCCAGGGACCCTACCCCTAGCACCAAGGAGGAGCTGACACCTGTACGGGGGTGGGGGGTCTCCTTCCCAGAAAAGCTGGGGGTCGGGGTGGGGGGCAGAGCTGAGGGCAAGCCTTGTGCACAGGGCTACTCCAGAACCCTTTCCTGCATCGTCACTAAGCAGGGCTGGGAAGTTACGGGGAACCAAATCCACAGTTCAAATTTTTCAAAAAGAGACTTTTAGGAAAAAGCATTATTTTTTCACTATGAAAGCCATATATATTCATTATTAAATAAATAGAAGAAATATAGGAAATCATTAAAAAGAACATAACCATCGACTATAATCTCAGCTACCAGAGCTAAATGCTTTTCCATTTTGTTGTATTTCCTCATTTGAATGTGTGGAATAATTGAAGTCACCTGAGGGTTAAACGGAGGGGTTGGGCGAGGAAGCATCTGTGCTGGGAGTGGCAGACGCCCCTCCCTTTGGTTCCCAGTTTCTCTTCTCCAGTGCTAGCTGCACCCCAGCATTACTCCATCCCCTGTGCAGATCCCCCATGTCCAGGGCCAAGGGGCCTCAGAGCTGTGGAAGGAGATCTACACCGTGCCCTGGAATCCATCTCTGACTTTTCCCAAGGTTAGAGCCAGCAAGGATAAGGCCAATGGCCACAGAGTGGCTCAGCCTCAGTGAACAGGTTTCCACACATGGTCCTGCTTTAGTTACACTTTGTGGGGGGGATCAGAAGCTCTTGGAAGTTTCCTTAAATCACATGGTGTGGGGGAAGCAAGTGGGGTGGAGGGAGTGACCAAGAAAGGAGCTAAGGGTCAAGCCCAGCTCCTGGCTTGGGAATCTGGGGAGACTGTGGCTCTGGTCACTGGGGCAGAGAAAACAAGAGAAGAACTGGTCTTGGGCAGGGGGCAGGTGGGGGAGAAGAGGTGGGATGATTACAGAGCCCAAGGACCATGATGTGAGGGGGTGTCAGGAGGCAGAAAAGCCCACAATGCCTGAGAAGGAGAAGCCATCTTGGAAGGAAGTTATTATTTTCCAAGAGGGATCAGTCAACACTTTCAAAAGCTACAGAGATAAGATAAGTCAAGGATGAACAGTGTCTATTGGGTTTATTCATTGTTATATAAAAGTATGAAATCTTTCAATATAGATAAAAGTACAAATAAAAATATAACAGGCTCATATACTCAAACCCAGATTCAATATGCTTTAACATTTTGCATATTAGCCAGATCTTTTTTTAATAAGAAACAAAACACTACAAGTCCAATTTTTGTCACACACACTACTGCAAAGAATATCTCTGTTCTTGTTTCTTTGTCCCCATGGTGTGAGGGTCTGTTTTAGTTTCTCAGCTGTTAAAACAAACACCATAAAATGGGTTTGGGCCAAGAACAGGAATTTATTGGCTCATGGTTTCAGAGGCTAGAAGGCTTGTTTATGGGGTTGGAATCTTCTGGCTGACCAGCATTCTTGGGGTTCCTTGGCTTTACCATCCATGGAAATGAACATGGCAGTGTCTTCTCCTTTCTCTTCTGAGTTCTGTTGATTTCTAGCTTCTGACTGCTCCCCATGGCTTTTTTTCTGGGTCCAATTTTCTTTTATAAGGACTTCAGTAACCTCTCTTAAGGGCCACCCTCATCCATTTTGAGCACACCTTCGAAGGTCCTATGTACACATGGGTTCACGACCACAGGTCCAGGGATTGGGACCCGAACCTGCCCTTTGTGGGGGACATGGTCTGATCCCCAATGGAATCTAAGCCTAGAAGTGAGGTTACTGAATTCATTTCACCACATCCTTGCCACCAGGTTGTGGGCACTGGAGGTGGCCTTTGGAGAGGAGTGTCTGAAAATTGGGTAGAATATCTTTGCCCACCAGTTCAGAGATTCAAAATGTATGATTGCCTCCAAAATGTGTGCTTGGGTTCTGGGTGCGAAAAGTCTCTCCCGATAAATCAGACACCAGTCCTCCACCTTTAAGCATTTAGTGGGATCCAGATTTACATTGCATGTAATTATAAACTAAGACATTAACATTTAATTAGCCCCAGGCCTGTGAAACCCCTGTGATGCCTAGCATAAGCAAAATCAAAACCACCCTGGAGGCATACTCCCACAACCAAATGCCAGGGTTTCCCACAGTATGTGTATGAAGGGGGAGGAAGAAGCCCTTCTGAATGTGAACTCAAGGTGTCAGCCTTTACCAAAAATAGGAGGATTAGCATCCCCAAGAATTTCATATACTAAAATAACAACCCGAAAGTAATGTAAAATAAACATTTTTAATGAATATATTTAAAAATGAAGAAATTGCAATTCTAAGTAAAGACCCAGATCATGAGTGTGCTACCAAATTTGAGAAAGAACAAAAACAAACTCTTAGAAATGACAATATTGTAATTTAGAATTGAAACTTAATGGGCCAGTTAAAAAGCAAACTAGATTCAGCTGAAAAGAGAATTAGTCAACTGGAAGGTAGATTTGAGGACTTACCCAAGATACAGCACAGAAAGATTAAGAGGTGGAATACAAAAGAGAGTAAAGTAAGAGAGATGGAGCAAAGAACTAGAAGGCCCAACATACAACTAATAGGAGTCCCAGAGGAAGAAAATGAAAATCGAGGGAGAGGAAATATCCATAGAGGTGATACATACAAATCATCCAGATTTGATCAACATGAATCCACAGATTCAAGAATCACAAAAGATCCAGAGCAGAATATGTAAAATTGAATTCCCACCTAGACATGTGGTAGTGAAACTGCAGGTGTCAAACACTAAATCATCTTGCTCAGCATCCATTCTAACTTTCACCTAGCTTTCCTTCCTCCCTTAGGAGCAGGAAGGTTAAAACATGTACTGACTAAACTCCTTTGAAGCTGGGGTGCAAGCATGGGGCCTACATCCCCCCAAAGATGGCACCTGCCTGTTTCTTAGAAGTGGAAAGTACAGGTGGTGACTTCAGGTGGAGAGACTGGATCTCATGGCAACCCAAGAGTGGAGGCATAGCTGGTTCCTCTGGGGTGGCCATCCAGGCCCCAGGTCTAGGTTGACCAGTGCTAATGGTGGAAGGACGACAGTGCTGCGCCACTACCGCAGTCCCAGGCATGGTTGTGTACTTTTCTGGGCAAACAGTTGAAATGATGAATGGAATGGGTACTTCCCAATGGATGTGAGAGAAGAAAAATAGGGTAAGAGTGCCAAAGTGTGGATGGCAGTGGTTAAAATGATGGCCCATGGACTGGACTGGGAAGGAAGTGATGACAGAAGGAAGCCCATCAACAGGAAACACAGCGAGAGAACAGCAAGGATGCAGGTTTCCAGGCAGAGGAAGTGACGTTTCAGAGTTGGGTACTTCCAGATCCAACAAGGTCCAAGGAGAGAAAGCAGAAATGGAAGGGAAGTTAATGTCGCTAGAGCTGGGGTGCCAAGTATTGTCAAAGAAGTAGCAGACATTCGGGTGACACTAGGATTCTGGGTGCAGGGGGAAGCCTAGGGTTAGGGACCTCAGTGTGCAGGGAGGGAGCAGGGATGAGCAGATTTGGAAGATGTCAAGATGGAAAGGGCAAGTGTGATTTAGCCAGATCCCATGAACTGCCAGGGAGCAGCTGACTTTCCCTGGAGAAGTGAGGCTGGGAAAGTGCCCTGGGAACAAGGAGGACCTTCCCCGTTCTGCATTCTTTGGGGTGTGAGAAATGGGCCTGTGGGGAATGCATTAGGCTGATGGCGGCAGTGTCCCTGGAGCACTAGGGAAAGGGTGCAAGGGAGCTGAGCAGGAGGGTCATGCCACTAGCTGGGGAATGGGGGCTTCTATGAGAAGCATGGTGGGCTTGGCTGAGTTCCCAAGCCAGTGTGGGTCCCAAAGGAAACAGATCTAGGAGAACTGGTGGAAGTGGCCAGGATCTCTGTGGCAGGATCGGTTCCTGCTGGGTTGGCTGGGCCTTCATGGAAACAGCCCTGGCTTAGGTGCTAAAAGAGTTTTTAGTAAAAATAGACACCTGCTCCATATTGGAAGGATAAAAATCGAGGTGCAGAAGGAAGTACTTTTAAGGTGATGAAAAGTATCCCTTAAAACAGCACCCTTCTTATTCTGAGCAGTGAGTCCCAGGACAGAGATCCCAGAGAAAAGTGCTTTTCAATGAACAGGCAGAGCACAGGGAATATTTAAGGCAGAGAAGCTGTTCTTCATGACACCACAATCGGGGACGCGTGACATTATGCATTTGTCAAAACCCAAAGAACTGTGCGAGAGAGAGCCCTCGTGGAAACCATGGGCTTTAGCTAGCAGCGACGTACCTGCAGGGCTCCCCACCAGCGTCGATGCAGAAAATAGGGGAAGTGGTGAGCAGCGTGTAGAGAGGTGTACGGGCACGCTGCTATCCGCTCAATTGTCTACAAACCTAACGCTGCTGTACAAATGAAGTCTATTAAATTTAAAAAGTCATTTGCCCACTTCATTACCTTTCAATGTAGTCTGGAGGGCTTGCCAGTGCAGTGAGTTGTAACAGGGGAAAGAGGGCTACAAATTTACCACTATAAGAAGGGGAAAAATCACTGCCATTTAGGGCCTTAAAAAAATAACTGGAAAGTGAAGATTAATAAGAAGTTTCAATAAAGAGGCAGGATTTGAAATTTTAAAAATCTAACCATCAAAGACATTCCCACAAGCTGCACCAACCAGTTGGCGCCCATTATAAGACACAAAGGTAATATTCGTAACACACCAAAAATCCCAGAATGTGCAAAAATAATCAGGCAAAATTCCAACAAGTGGCTTTTATATAATGGGAATGAATAGAGATGAACAGCTCATCCCCAAGACATCAACATTAAATATTTCAAAGTTGTTCATTCTTTGCAAGTTAATTTATGTGTTTAACATGTTAGAAAAATAATTTCAGGAGCAAATATTTTGGAATCAAATAAAATGATTCTAAAATTCATTGGAAAAAAATGACTATTTAAGAAATTTTTTTTAAACGCCTCGGTTTTAAAACATATAATAACGGCACAAGAATGAGATCAGCACAGAGCTGGTCTACTAATAGGATGCTCAACGAGACAAAGTACATCGTGCACAGAGAGCTTCTGTTGTATTAAAGTTTCAGGAACATGTAAAGGAAGCGTCACCTCCCTGTGGGCAGGAAGGGTGAAGCAATTGACGAGCTATTGGAAGAGAGACTAAATTATATCCTCACTCCCTGCTATACAACCAAATCAGAGAGGAATTTAATAGTAAGCTATAAGTAGTAAAAATAGAAGACTACAGGTTGTTTTCTATTTATTTCTATTACGTTTGTTTTCTACATGCTAAAATAAAATCAGTGGAAGAAATGAGTGCCTTCGCTCTAGGCTGGGTCCTTCGGAATCTAACCCACCCCTAATGATGCCGCTGGGTCCGTCTGTCTTGCTAAGCCGCCCTAGAGCTTCCAGAGGACGCGCTGAGAGGGTCCACGGCTGTTTCTCTCTGGTGCGAGCAAGTGGCACTACTTGCTTCAAATCAGCTCGCATCTGGGCCTGGGCAAGCCTGACCCTGGAGAGGCCCTGGGCCAGCGGGCACTTCCGTCCATCTCCTGGGCGACAGCCCTCCCTTCTGCTGGGGTCGAATGGGCCCCCACGCCACGACGGGCGACTCCGAGCCGCAGCCAGCCTGCTGGGCGCTTCCTAGGAAGAAGCTGGGCCTTGAGGCAGGCCTCGCGGCCGGGCCACCCCTTCCTCTGGGCAGCGCCGCGCCTGTCCTGGGGCCGGAGCCGGGCGAGTGGTGGCCCTGCCCTCATGCTCTGCTTTGCGGAGCTGGTTTCGGTGCCCCGAGAGCCGACACACGTGGGGCCTGCTAACTGCGTGCTCGCCCGGGCGGCCCTCGGCCCGCGTGGGCTTTCTTTCAGCAGGAACGGCTAGCACAGCACAGTCCGCCCGCTGCCGCTCGTCGGCCGTGCAACGGCTGCCATTCCCTTCCAGAAGCTTCTCTCCTCCAGGCAGAACGTCCCAGGGTCTCCAGCGTTCCTCACCTGCTGGGGCTCTCTCCCGGCTCGTGTTCTCCCTGGGCGTGGAGCCCAGGGCAGCATCCAGCTCCCAAGCCCTTGGGCCCGGCTGGCAGGGGCAGGCCCTCGGGCCCTCTGCACCCCTTTCCAGAGGAACGCGCACCCTCCGCGGACGGAGGCCCCTCCGACACCAGGGGGCGCTCGATGGCAGCAAAGCGCCTCCGGGGTTCTTTCCGGGCCAAAATCTCAGGCTCTGGACAGTCGGGGGCGCCGGGCTGGGCCTGGCCGCGGTGCCCAGGGGCCCGACGGCTCTGGACCCAGTGGGCTCCTCCCAGCTCCTGGCTCTGCAGCGGACCGTGCAGTCGGGGCTCCATCACGGTCTGGGGGTGAGGCCAGTTCACGGCCGGTAGTAGGGATGGACACTGGGGATCCCCCAGACCCCACAGGGCATGGCCCTTGGGGCGCCATGGCCAGGGAGGCCTCTGGGCCCCATCTCCCTTAGCTATGGCGGCACCGTGGGCCTGGCACGTGGGGACGGGAAGCAGACCTGTGCTCAGCAGTGCAAGCAAGCGGCACGCTGGGGAGCGATGGGGCGACACACGGGGAACGAGAGTGGGGCCTCCCACACACCCCGTGTCCCAGGGCCCAGGTCTCCAGTGGCCACTCCCCACCCAGGGCTAATGGCCATGGTCTGGGCCTGTCCCCGGGACTCTGGGGTGACGCCCCTCCCAGCCCCTCCCAGCCGTGCCCTGGACACACAGGCTTGGTCAGGGCAGAGTGCCGGCAGGTGCCACCTGTGACACACCTGCGTGCAGGCTTTGTGCTAACAGTCCTCTGCGGATGCTCAGCCGGACGCGAGGGGCGCTGTCGTTAGCCTCGATTTCCAGGTGAGGGGCTGAACCCCAGAGAAGCATGGTCACCTGCCCGCAGCCACAGAGCCAGGAGGTGGCAGAGCTGGGGCTGGAGCCCAGAACTCAACACCCGTGTCCTTAAGCTCCAGATCTCCTTGCTCTCCTGAGCGTGTGAGCCAGCCCCTGCAAAGGTGGGCTCTCAGGGCTGCTGGGCCAGAGGAGAGGGCGGACATGCAAACGCTCCGCCAACCACGAGCTGTTGGACCCGGGAGAGGCGTGGGTTGTTACCAAATGCACCGTGGGCACTTCCCCACAGCCCCCCGCCTCTCCAGCAGCTGCTTCCAGCCCCTGTCCGTGGGGCCTTCTGCTCCCCACTGCCCCCACGTGTCCATCAAAGCCCAGGACATGGCCACTCACTCCTCCAGCCAGAAGCAATCTCACCCTGGACGCTCCCACTGATCATAAAATGCTTCGGGACTCCCTAACATGCAAAGAGGGCCTTGTGTGGCCCCAAATCCTGCCAAGAGGAGGGGCGTTTGTCTGCTTCTCTCCAGGTTGCCTCACTGTGAGCCGAGAGTCCCCTGCAGCCACCGAGCAGGGCGACACTGGTGAGGAAGGAGGAGGTGCTGGGAAAGGGGGGGCTGGGGGAGAAGCAGAGCAGGAGCTCGCCCTCGGGCTGCAGGCGCCAGCAGCGTGGGTCGTGCTCTGGCTGAGGGCTCATTTGGGAAAGCGTCCCGGCTCTGTCCTGCAGGCCCAGGTACGCCCCTCAGAAGGCCGGTTCTCAGAGACCAGCACCCCATGGACAGGTGGGAGGACAGGGCTGGCCACAGGCCAGGCCGGGGTCAAGCAGGCCATTCTCTGGCCGGGAGCCCCGGTCCCTACAGCAGCCCTGGCCAAGGGCTGAGCCTCTCCTTGCAGGAGAGCATGGCGTGACCCCGAGAGGGCCACCGTGTTTGCCGGGCTCCAGCTTTGGCCTCCAAGCAAACCTAAAAACAGCCCCTGCGCTGGACGGCTGGACGGCTGGCCCCCCACCCCCCTTCCTCGTGGCTCTTCCCCCGCCCCCAGGCAGCACCTACCAGGCCTTCTTAACCTCCCGTGTGCCAGGCTCCGGGGCAGCTGGCAGAGCTTCTGGGCCCCTTCTCAGAACAACGTTTTTAAATACATGAAGTAAAATGCAAAGACTCACAAAGGAAACCCATGACATTGGCATCGCTGCCAAAATATTAGAAAAGTAAATCTGCAGTTTAGCGAAGTATGTTCTTCTTAATCAGCACACTATGTAGCAGGATCTGTCGGAAGCAAGTTTGGGGATGTGGGCGTGACCCTGCCGGTAGGGAGATGCCCGTGGCCTCCCTGGGGCCGGTCACAGCTGATGCAGTGGCCACTTGCTGCCCACGCTCACGGAAAAGGAAACGGCAAAGCAGTTGGAGCATAAAGAAAGGGCAGCTGTCATCTCTGCGCCACCCCAGTTCAGAGACCTGATTTCTACACAAGTGGCCAGGTAAGACCCCCTAAACCTGCCTCCCTGCCTCCAGGCACCCCCCAACCCTCCTCACCGTGGCCCTGTGCTCCAAGGTGCCTCTTGCTTGCCCACTGGGGGTACCCCTAGAGGGCCTCTGGGGTTACTTGCCTTCCAGCCTGTGGCGGCCCCCAGCCAGCTGGGCCCTCGCCGTCCCCGAGGCCCCGTCCATCCCCACCTCCAGCCTCTCCCCCTCCTGTGTGGATCCCACAGCTTCTCAAGGCCACCTCTCCTGACCCCACCTCCAGGTAGCCTCTCGTGTCCCGCCATCCCCCCCCAGCAGCCACTGTTCCCTCCTAAAGGCACCCATACCCTTGCCCTCTCGCCACTGTCCTTCCCAGTTCCCAGGCCTTGTCCCCCTCCCAGGTGGGGCCTTGCCCACCCCAGGACCCCCAGCCCCCTTGCCCATCTGCACTCAGGAAGCCAGGCTGGCTGTGAGCAGGGGACAGCTGTGCTTGGCCTGTCCACCAGGATGTATGTGGGTGGGCGGGGGGGCTACTGGAGGGGCTGGGGTGGGGAACGGGAGCCAGAGCAGGCCTGGCTGTCCCGGGCCTGAAGGGCTGGTGACAGGCGGCAGCTGGCTGCCACCGATGGTGGCCTGGGGCGGTGACACCTGTCATCGTAGCTGCCCGTCAGCGCTGAGCCGAGTGTGCGTCTGGAAAGAGTGGCCAGGCCCCTCCCGGCCGGGCTGCGGGCATCTGGCCAGCTCAGACGCGCCGAGCCAGGCTGCCGAGCGGGTTCGCTCAGCCCCCACGGGCAGGGCAGCCCCCGGCGTCCTGTCCCACAGGCAGCGGGGGACCTGGCCGGCCCGGACTCCTCCCTGGGAGGGCCCCCGAGCCGTCCCTGAAGCTGGGGAGCCCTGGTTCCCAGGCGGTGGGGGCTCTGTGAGCACGGGGTGTCATGCACACGCTCTGGGCACCCAGAAACCCAGGGCTGGCACGTGGCCTCCACCCCAGGACCCTTGGCCAGTGCCGGCACAGTGGATCCTGGAGCCTGCTGGACCCTTGGCGCCCACCTGCCAGAAAGCAGCCCTCCCAGGGAATGGCCCTCCCTTTCTCACCTGCCTCCGCCCTCCACTCTCCCCTTCCCTCCCTCCCGCGCCCCTCCCCTCCCTTCCTTCCTGCCAGTCTTTGCCTCGCTGCCCAGAGGCTCTGCAGTCCCCACCCAGACTTAGGCTTGGGGCGAGTTCTGGGAGAGGCTGTGCCCCAGCCCTCAACCAGAAACCCCCGGGCCAGGGAGCCAAGAAGGCCTAGCCCCCCTTGGTGCAGCTCCGTGGGCGTTTCCCTGAGGGGGCACCTGTCCATGCCCCCCTCATTCCATCCACAGCCCTGAGCCCCCATGGAAGGACCACAGAGCCCACCTGGACTTCCCAGCTGGACACTGGGCAGGCTGGGAGACTGGTGCCCTCTCCTGCCTGCTTCTCAGTCGCCAGCCAGATGGTCTCCTAGGAGTGAGCTGCCTCGGTTTCCCCCAGCACCTCCCCTTGGAGAGGGTTCAGGTAAGTGGGAGGTGTGGGGGAGGGAAGCCTTGCAATGTCCTTCTCTGTTTCCCATCACAGAAGAAAACAGTTCATTACTTTCCTCCTCCTGCTATTTCCTGTTCTTACAGGAACATTTTCAAGATTTTTTTTGTCCTTAGAATATGTCTCAGTAATATTCAATGCACAGAATACTGTTTCTTTTAAGCTACGTGAAGATTTCTTGCCACAATTATGTTCATTTGTTCCTTTTCATCTCCAATTTGTAGGGATTCCTTTCTTGTTCTTGATGAGTTGATTTTCTGTTTTTGAAATTAGTAAATCATTTACATCATTCCAGAGTAAAAGTTACACATCTTAAGTCTGCCCACCAAAGTCTTTCTTCTGTTCTTGTGCCCCTCCTCCACGTTCTACTCCTTCCCCCTCCGGAAGCCATCTTCATTGGTTTTGGGTTATCCTTCATGGGTTTTTTTAGAACATGCAAGCAAGCCCCCGCACGTCCACAGGCCCTTTGCACGAGCCCCCGCACGTCCA
>JAKSZT010053931.1:109097-164298 GCA_026826555.1 Tolypeutes matacus | reverse complement strand
TTGCACGAGCCCCCGCACGTCCACAGGCCCTTGCACGGCTTTCTCTAAGCACTGTCCTGCAGTGTACTCTTTCCACACGGCATATGTCCTGGATATCACTGCACCTCGGTCCCTCATTCTCTCCCTCACTCCCTCCCACGCCTGCCTCATGCCCCTTATGGGACCCAGCAGGGTTTAGTCAAGCAATACCCTATGGTGGGCGTTTGGGAGTTTTCACTTCTTCTCTCACTGTAAATCCCTTGGAGAAGAGCCTGCTGAGTATGTCACTGCACACGTTCCCAGGGCCTCTTTGGCACAGACTTGCAGGAGTGGGCCGGTAGGCCAAGGGCCAAATGTGTACGGAATTTGCCTAGGAGCTGTGCCATTTTGAGAAGACCTGTTTCCTCTTAACCTTCCCAACAGAAGACACCCTAAAGCTTTTGGATTTTGCCAAATCTGATAAGTGAGAAGTAAAATCTGTGGTGTATTAATTCTCATTTCTTTTTATATGAGCAAGATTGGGCACCTTTTCATATGTTTATGGACATTTACATTTTTCTTTCATGAACTATGCTTCAAACTATGCCTTGAGAACCAAAACAAACTTCCTTTTCCCTGGTGGAGCTAAGCTGGAGGCACACAAACAAGCCAAGCTCATTCCTGCCTTCCACTGCTGCAGGTGCTGGCTCTTCTACCTGGAGAGCGGCCCTCTCCCCCAGACCTTCCCATGGGTGGCTCCTGCTCAGCTCAAACATCACTTCTCCAGAGAGGCCATGCCCCAGGCCCATGACTCTGCTGAATTTTCCTTATGGTGCGTATCTAGCTCCAAAATCATATTATATGTTTGTTTTCTGTCACATACACTAGAAAGCTCGATGAGAACAGCGACTTCGTCTTTGGGCTGTGAGGAACACTTGGCATTAAGAGCAGTGGGGGTGAAAGGTGCTCCATAAATAGTTGTGGATAGATGATGGATGGGTGGGTGGATGGACAGATGGTAGATGGATGATAGATGGGTGAGTGGATGGGTGGGTGGATGGATGGATAAGTGGATGGATAAGAGGATGAGTGGATGGATGGGTGGATGGATGGAAGGACAGATGGTAGATGTGTGGGTAGATGAGTGGATGGATGGATGGATGGATGGACAGATGGTAGATGGATGGTAGATGGGTGGATGGATGGATGGATGGATGGATGGATGGATGGATGGATGGTTGATAGATGGACAGATGAATGGATGGATGGTAGATGGGTGGGTGGATGTGTGGGTGGATGGATGAATGGATGAGTGGATGGGTGGATGGATGGATGGATGGATGGATGGAAGAAAGGATGGCGCCTGCTCCACCTCCCAAGGCCCTGTTAGTCATCCTTCTGTCTGTGCTCCTGCAGCATTCAGCACACCTCTCTATTACAGCTTGTGAAAATGTTTCACAAGTGTGCCCACCTCACAGTGTGAGCTTTGTGAGGGAAGGAGCCCAGAAGTGATCAGTTATGAGCACAAGGGAAAAGGTGACAAGGGCAGAGTGCAGAAGCACACGGCATCATCTTGGGTTCAAGGCTTTGAGGGGATTTAAAGGTGCCTGGAAGTGGCAAGGTGATGTTCAGGATTCCAGGACCAAGGACTAACTCAGCCAGTCTTGCTTAAGCCTGTGGTCCCAGATGTCCTGTCTTGAGCCCCAAGATTTTCTCTCAGTGACCTTGGCAAGGGGAGCATATGCTGCCAACTAAGCATTGGCTGTGGCATCACCTTCCCAGTCCTGACACTAGGTAGCGGTTTACATCATAGAAGGGGGGACTGAGGAGCCTGACAGATCTGGGTTTCAGAGGCTCAGCTGCTGGGAATGTGGAGCACATAGCGTGCCTGGGCATAGTATCCTGATTCTCACAAGTGGGAAGGTCACCCTCCTCCTGAGAGGTGGGGTGAGGACCAGATGAGCTAATACGAGTAAAGCCTCCAGTTCGTATTTGGGCCACAGTAGTGATTCAGTAAGTAGGCGTTGCCTCCACACTCCCTTCCCTTCCGTGGTTTTTAGAATAGTCACAGACTTGCGCAACCATCACCACCATCAATTTTAGAACATTTTCATCACTCCAAAAAGAAATCCCCTGCACAGCAGTAGATCACATGCCCCATTTCCCCTGCCCACCCCCACGCCTTAGGCAACCACTATTCCATTTTCTGTCTCTACAGATTTGCCTCTTCTGGACATTTCATATAAATGGAATCGTGTAAATGGTCTTTTGTAGCTGTCTTCTTTCACTTAGCATCATGCTTTCCTTTTCATTGCGGAATAATGTATATTATGGATATAGCACATTCTAGAATCCGTTTATCAGTTGATGGGCATTTGGACTGTTTCCACCTCTGTCTATTGTTAATAAAGCTGCTATGAACATTTGTGTCCAAGTTTTTGCATGAACGTATGTTTTCACTACTCCCGGGCATGTACCTGGGAGGGGAATTTTGGGACATATAACTCCAGGTTTAAACTTTTGAAGAACTGTTGAGCTGTTTTCCAAAGTACCTGCCCCATTTTACATTCCCAGCATCAATAGATGAGAGTTCCAGTTTAGCCACATCCTTGCCGACACTTGTTATTGTCTGTCATTTTTATTATAGCCATCCAAGTGTGTGTTGAGGTGGTATCTCGTGGTGGTTTTGATTGGCATTTCCCTGATGACTAATGATGTTGAGCATCTTTTCACGTGTTTATTGGCCACTTGTATATCTTCTCTGGAGAAATATCATTCAGTTCCCTTATCTATTTTTTATTGGATTGTTTATCTTTTTATTGTTGATTTGTGAGGGATTTTTATATATTCTGGATGCTAGTCCATTATCAGATATATGAGTTGCAAACATTTTCTCACTCTGTGGGTTGTCTTTTCACCTTGTTGATGGTTTCATTTGCAACACAAAAGTTTTTAATTTTGATGAATCAAGTTTATCTATTTTTTCTTTTCTCACTTGTGATATTGGTGTCATAGCCATGAAAAAAATGTCTAACCCAAGGTGATAAAGATTCACCCCTACGTTTTCTTCTAAGAGTTTATGGTTTTTAGTTCTTACATTCAGGTAAATTTTCCATTTTGAGTTCATTTCTGTGTATGCTGTGAGGAAGGAGTACAACTCCATTTTGCCTGTGGAGAGCCGATGTACCAGCATCATTTGTTAAGAAGTCCTTTCGTCTTCAAGAGTGGGTTTCAATGGCATTTTTTTCTGATTCTGAAAATACATTCTTTCGATGGACAAGGAGGATAATTTGAACCACACAAAGAAGAAAATAAAAGTTACCAATAAGCTTGCCACCGAGAGCCGTGTCGGCGCACGGCATTCGTGGAGTCGCTGGGTTCCGTCTGAAAATGGCACCATTCTCCGTGATGGCTGTGGTGGCTGCGTCTCATGCCTTAAGCACTTCCCTCCATTTGGAAGCCGCGTGGCCATACGTCCGCTCCCGTGTTGGTGGAAATTTGGGTTGTTTCCAATATCTTGATGCTATAATCTGTGCTGTTACGAACTGACCAAAAAATGTCCTGTAAAATGGGAGGACAACTAAACCATGATTTTCAGGCTTGGTAAACTGATTTAAAGTAAATATGTGTTGAGATATTGTTAATTATAAAAGTAATACACACTTGTAAAAGAAAATTCAGAGGCTGAAGAGTAATGAAGGAAGAAGCAAATTCACCCACAGATCTTCCGTCTAAAGACAATCGGGTGTATTTCCTTCCGTTCTTTTTCCTATGTCTTTTTTGCTTGCCAGTTTGTTTTATGAGTTGGGATCATACCGCACTATAAAACGTCTTCTAATGGCTGCATCATATCCCAGCCAATGACTATCCACGTTTGGCGTAGTTACTCTATAGGTGTACCGCCAAAATGCTCTTTATTTTTTGCTGTCTTGAATATGCTTCTGCACAATGCCTTTTTATTTAGGATTATTTTTTTAATAGAGTGACAAAGGTAAAATTACTGTATTAAATAGCAAGAACATATTTAAGTTGCTTCACATGGTACTTTCCAAAGTAGCTCTAACAATCTGCCCTCTTACAATAATGGATATTGTATTTTTCTTAAAAGTATTGCAGAGTGACATTTTTCTTTTAGTTTGACTTTATGAAAGATTTCTATATGTTTATTAATAGTTATAGTTCCTTTTATGGAAATTATTTTCCAATGTCCATTCATTTATCCATTGGAATTTCATGGTAGCATTAATTGATATTGGTTTGTTGTTACATTTGTCTGGTATTTACATATAATATTTTTATTAATCTGATTTTTGCCTTTTAATTTTGGTTATGTTATTACTGAGCTTAAGGAATCCTTAAATTTTGCATATAGTTGAATTCAATAATTGCTTTTGGTTTGTTTTTTGGTCTTTCCTGTTGCTTTTACAATAGGAAAATTTTCCCCATAAAGGATTTTATATTTACATATGTATTCTTCAATATTTTTATGGTTTGATTTTTATTACATTGAATTCTTTAATCCTTCTGCAATTTACTTTGATGAATGATAGGACTATTGGGGCTTTTTTTCCCTCCTACAAGTTTCTGATTTGATTTTTAACAAATAAGCTTTCACTTCTCCACCCACTTATCATTTCTGGCTTCGTCGTATTTTAAACACTTTCATGTACTGGAGCCGTCCTCTGTCCACGGCTGTCGTTGTATATGTAAATACATGAACTCTGCCTTCCTAGTGTCCATGCTTTTTAAACGCTTTTGTTTTGAACGCATAGTAGGTACAAATGTCCCGAAATGCAACATGTACAATGTCATTTCTGACGAGCTGACCTCCCCACTTCTGTTTCTTAGCTCTGCACTTTCTCGTATATCAGAGGTTCTCCCTCATTAGCGTTTTAATCTCCAGTGAGATTAGCCTCCCTGTTGGTTATTTTGTATTTGCCATTCCTATCTACTTATCCTTCCACATGGAAGGATAAAGGTTTGTTTTATGAAGTCCCTACTTTCCCAATTCCACTGGGAATGGAATGGTCTAAAGCATATGTGCTCATTGGCAAGAACTGGCCTCCTCACATATCGGCTTTAAAGCTTTCCTTAGAAGCTAGTTTTTTACAGCAAGTTCAGTCTCTATTTCCTTCAAGCTTCCTGGGAAAATACTGATAAGCAGAGCCAGGCATACATCTTAGAGAGCGTCACATCTTAGAGAGCGTCACCTTTACCTAAATCTCTTAATCAGCGCTAATGCTTTTGGCATTTGGTTTTAAAACTGCGTTTCCACCCAGCTCCCTCGTTTGGAGACAGCACCGCGGCACCCTTCCTGGTGCCCTGTGAGCGGCTCTTGTCGCTCTCCATCCCGCGCGTTTGGCCGCAGCCACGGGGTGGGCGGACGTCTTTGCCACGTCCCCACGGGCCTCCTGCTTGGCGTTGCTGAAGAGGCTGCTATTTTATTTATCAGGCTAATACTGTCACTCTGACGCCCTTTCTACGTGGAGTAAAATGCCGAACGTCCCCGCGCTCTCGGAGCTCTGGTTTCACGGTGTCACGTGTCTCCTGAGCTGGAGCGCAGCGAGGTCCTTGGGGCGCACGGCCGAGGCCAGCGACCGCAGGAGGGGCGCAGCGGGGACGGCCTGCAGCCCCCGCCCAGGCCCCCAAGGACCTTTCCTTCTGTCACTCGCCGTCGTCCACGGCAACCTTCCCTTCAAACTGTCGTTCTCAAAAGAGAACAAGCTCTCCTCTGGTGCAAACGTGTCTGCCGGCTCTCCCGGGGCCGCGCCCCGTCCCTGCTCCCGAGGGAGCCGCACGCAGCTGTGGCTGGAGGGAGACTTTTCCGAGCAGCTGGACGGCGGCCGTCAGGGCAGGCTGCGGCTCGGCCATTCGCCGTGGCCACAAGACACCACACGTGGAGTGCCGTTTGGGCCACAACCGCTCGCTGCTCCGGGCGGCGCAGGTGGCCTGTGAGTGCTTGTCCTGGAGTTTCCAGGGTCGGAGCCGCTTCCAGCTTCCCATCCCAGGAGGGCAGGGCAGGGTGGGGGAGCCCCACCCCACCGAGGGAAGAGGGGCTCAGCCCAGGGAGAGACGAAGGAGCCTCGGGCAGGTGCTGCAGAGAGGGCGTCACGGATGACTCTGGAACACACGTGCACACATACCCCCCACGCTGATGGCTGGAGGAAACCTCACTTTTCTATCCCACCCCAAACTCTTCAGACAACCCTTTCACCCAACATTTGGCTTGCAGGACCCGGTTTCCCTTTTGGCTGTTCTCCCAGCCGGCCGGGGACGCTGAGGGAGAGCAATCGCACGTGCAGAGGGCGGAACTCGGGGTCCTTCACAGGCGGGGTGCTAACCACATACACGCCCCCTCCAAGGCCTCACCCTTAGAGAACTGGGAGCCTGGTTCTCTGGGGGACCCACTCCCCGTCTTCTCACCACAGCAAGTGGCGTCCACTCATCCAGCTGGTCCCGTCCCTCAGCGTTGTGGGGGCTGTGCCCTCAGAATATGCCCCGGGACCCGCTTGCTGCATCCCGCGGGCTGCCCAGGCGGCCTTGCCTCGGCCCCTGCCCCTGTGGCCAGAAGTGCCTCAGATAAGGACGTCAGGCCACAGCTCAAGCGCCAGCTGCATCTTCCTCTCAGACCACCCCCAGCCCCTGAGCTCTCCCTCACTGCAGCCACCAGCACCCCACTCCCCGCTTTTTGGTCTAGAGCCTTTGCACTTGCTGACCCTGCCCCCAGAACGCTCTTCCCCATGAGGTCCTCGTGGCTTGTCCCTCACTTCCTTCGAGCTTCTGGTGCAATGTCCCTCCAGGGGCCTCCATGACACCTGTCTTAAGGTGGGCGTACCTGCAGGGCTGCGGGGCCGAGGGCACGAAGCAGGAAGGGCGGCCGAGGACAGCCCCAGCAGGGAAAGGAAGTCCCTCGGTCCAAGGGTCCCAGTGGGGCATCGGATCCCCAGCATTTCCGGGGCTCACACCCGTGTGGGCTGAGCGGTTCCATCTTGGTGTCAGTAGGGAGGCCCCAGGGCTCTGCCGGTTGTGCCTGGATGAGGCTGCTCGGGTCCATGCAGAACTGGTTGTTACGGCAGCAGCTGAGGCTGGGACAAGTGACCAGAGACCCCGGGAGCTGAGGTCTGGGGCTGGGGTCGGCAAACAGGTCAGAAAGTTACTGTCTTAGGCCTTGCAGGCCACAGAGCTCTCCTGCTGTGATGCAAACAGGCGTGGCTGAGTTCCATAAAGCTTTATTTACAACAACAGGCAACGGGCCAGGTTTGGCTGCAGCAGTTATTTGCCGGCTGTTGGTCCAGATGACCCAAAGCAGTTTGTAAGAGATGCTGGAGACCCTCATCTATGCAAAAGAGCAGCCCACCAGCACTCCCCTCTCCCTTCCCTGATTCATTTATTTCAAGTACTCTTAGCCTCTTGCAGGCTCCGAAACACTCACTATGTGTTTATCGACCACCTTCCCCAGCAGAACAGAATTGCCATGTATTAGTCAGGTTCGGTTGGGGTAGGCTGCAGTAACCAACGACCCTGTGAAATCTCGGCAGCTTAGTCCATCAGCCGTGCAGGGACCTGGGGGAGTGGAGGCCCTTCACCACAGCACATGGCTCCATGTTTGCTGCAGAGATGGACATGGGGTCAAGCTCCACCTCCTAAATGCTGCAGGGCCAGCGCTCCTGCTCACATCCGTGGGCACTGGTCCCGTGGCCCTGCCTAGCGCAAAGGGGCTGGGAATGCAGAGGAGGGTGGCGAGGTTCACGAGCAGCGGCCACCTCGGCCCCGCTGACTGAGGCAAGGCCTTGGGTCCTCTGCTGCTGCATCCTGAGAGCCCAGGACGGTGGCCCGACTCCCAGGGAGCCCCTGTTAAATGAGCACGGCTCTACTCCTGGCAAAGCTGGACTGAAGGCAGGGTGGGGCACCGAGGCCAACTTGCAGCTTCTCCCTTCCTTGCCCTCCTCTCCCGCTACCAGGCCTGCCACCCCCGCCCCCAGCTGAGGGACAAGAAGGGAGTGGGCAGGGGCGGCCCAGGCGTGGGGAGCCGGCAGGGCACAGACTGGGCAGGAATGCCCACAGCACTGGCCACCAGGCCACTGGAGAGAGGCCACCAGAGTGAGAAAGTGTGGCCTGGTCCCTGTGGGGCAGGGGCTGCCCGTGGAACCCAGGCCTGGCCCAGAGCTTGTGGGGTCTCCCGGAGCCCCCGATCACTGAGGTGCTCCTCCTCTCGTGAGCAGAGGAAATGGGGTGGCAGGAGGGAGCGAGAGCTTGGGGCACAAGGGGAGCCCACTGTCCCCTCTGTGGGCAGTACCTTGAGTACCCAGGCTGTGGCATTGTCTATGAATTCCAGAAACAGATACCGGATTATGTTTGTAAACTGGTCAGTTCCTCTGGGCATATTAGATTGTACTAGATTCAGAGGTTTCACTCTTACTCGATTAAATTATGATTAGAGCTTGGATTGGGCCACGTCAGTGGGATGCTGAGTCCCTGCCCCCTTGGTGAAAGGGGACGCACAGAGGAAACTAAAAAGTAGAGGGGGAGTTTTGGGATTTTGATGCTGGAGCCCTGGGAAGTAAATACAGAGAGAAGCAGATATGTGAGGAAGGAGAGAAGGCTCCATTAGACACGGCAGAGGCCCTGGGAAGAGAGACGAGCCTGGTAGAAGAGAGCAGAAATGAGTCTGGAGAGACACGAGCCCCGGGAGAGAGACGAGCCTCGTGCCAGCCTCCAGCTGAGATGGGCAGGAGTGGGACCACGGCCTCAGGAGGAAGAGGAAGCCTGAGCCCTGGCAGAGACCCGCAGCCTTCTTGCTCCAACACGTGGCCACAGACTTTGGTGAGGGAAGTACCTTAGGCTTCACGGCCTGGTAACTGTCAGCTTCCACCCCAAATAAACACCCTTTATAAAAGCCAGCAGGGCTCTGCTACTTTGCATCAGCGCCCCTTTGCTGACTATTACACAGGCCAAGGCCCCATGGACAGGTTCAGGAAGAGGGCCTGGGTCTCAAGGCAGGAGCAGCTTTCCTGCCACCCCTCACAGTGGAGGGGTGACAGAGAGGCCCTGGGGTGCACCCAGCCCCCCAGCCAGTGGCCACATCTGACAGGAGTCCCGAGGGCAGAGGGGGATGGGGCAGACGGATGGGCAGGGGTCAAGGCCCGAGCGGGGGGCTATGGGCTTCATTCGGCAAGGGGCAGTCTCCCTGTCTTTAAAAAGAGGCCCGAGCCTGCCGGCCTGCCAGCTCCCACGGGGACCAAGACGGGATGGAGCTCGGCGGAGCCTGGGCCCTCTGCAGGGTGGGCTGCCCAGTGCTGGGTGCAGGTCAAGCCCGCTTCACCTGCAGGCTGCAGGAGCCACGGCCTGAACCTGCTGCTGGGACCTGGTGAGGCGTGGAGCCAGCATGGAGCCCGGCGCGGAGCCCGGCACAGTGCCCGGCGCGAGCGGGAGCTCTGGGAACTGATGGGCATGAGCAGGCTTAGCGGGTGGGGGTGGCCTGCCTCCAGCCAAGCCCCTCGGCCGCTGACAGTCCCACCCGCCTCGCCGTCAGTCTCCCCTCTGAGGCACCCATGGACCCAGCCTGGACTTCCCGGGCCCTGGAGCCCCCAAGCCGGGCTGTGAGAGAGGGTCACCCCGAGGGCAACCCTTCCCCAGGAGCGTGTTGCTGTGCTGGCACAAGGAGAGGCTCCAGGGAGGGCAGAACATCTTTGTCACATGCGCGGCAGCAGACGTCCCAACACGGCTGTCCCTGGGGGTGACTGAGGGGGCTCCGGGTCAGGGTTGGCAGGTGGCTGGTGATGGGCAACACCAGAGTGTGGTCTGCACCCACCTGGGGGAGGGCCGGGAGGGCCCTGCCACGACGTCCTGTTCTGATGAACATCTGGAGCTGCTTGCCTGGAGTCCAAGTTCTGGCCAAGGCTTGTCAGACCTGACATCTCCCCGGGCTGTGGAAAGGCACCCAATGCGGGCGGGGGGGGGCCTGGGCGGTGGTCCCCACACCCACCAGCAGGACTCCCTGGGGACAGGACAGGAGGGTGGGGGCGGCGAGGCAGCTGGAAGGGGCAGTGCCACGGGAGAAGAGGCCCAGGGGAGCGGCTCAAAGCCGGGGGTTGAAGCTGGGCTTGGGGGCCTGGCTGGATTCCAGCAGCCGCTGGGAGGATAAAGAGCTCCCGGGCTCCTGGGCCTTCCCGCTGGGCCCTCCCGGCAGCCCCTCGCCCCACCCGCAGGCCCTCACTGTAGCTCCCAGAAATTCCTGTGGCGATTGATCAGAGGCTCAGGCCTGCTGCAGCTCTTGCAAACCATCCCATACGGTTTCCGTTACTTCCTGGCACCCGGGGCAGACGTGTGTTTGCAGATTCCCCATCCTTTCCCGGGGTGGGGGGGTTGTGCAGGGAATCCTACCTGGGAAGTGCCACTGTCTTGGAAAGGCTCTGAGTGGGAGGAAGCCTTGGAAACCAGGCCTAAGGAGCAGATGTGGGGAGGGGACAGCGTGCTGGGGGGGGCAGGGGGAGGAGGGCAGGAGCTGGGGGACAGGCGGCAGGGAGTCCCGGCCCCAGCGGAGTTTCCCGGGGCGCCCCCGTCCCTCTGGGCCCGCAGAGGAGCATGGCTGTGCCCGGCTCGGTTTGGAGAGGGCTGTGGTGAGGCGGCGGGGTGGGGAGGGCACAGCGCTCTGCCTGGGGGCTGTCTGGGGCTGGGCAGAGGGGCCCTGGAGTCTGCAGCTCCTGGGGCCCAGTCCCCAGACCCTCCTGTCTGTCCTTTCAGGAGATCGGAGATGCTGAGCTCTGGCACAGCCCCGGGTACACCTCTTTTAGGGGCTGGGCACCCCCCCACAGGGAGCCCAGGCTCTGGACTCCTGGCACAGGTCCCTGACACCCCATAAAAGCCCTCAGGAGTCCTGCTGGGTGGGGGCGGAGCTGGGATGAGCTTGAGGCTCCCGTCTGGCTTGAAAAAGTTATATAGAGAAAGCCCTGGAGACCCCTCAGAGCCAAAAACAAAAGCCATAAAACCCCGTGCCCTCTGGAGTTTCCTTTCTGTCTTCTGAAATTTGAAATCCCACCAAGGCGGCTCACCCAGCCAGCCAATCAAGCCCCCAGTTCATTGCCTCTGACCCAGTGTAAAATCGGGCCCACCTGCCCTAGGCCAGCCCCCGGAAGCTGTGCAGACCCTGGCCCGATCTTCAGGTGACAGCTAACTTCCTTCTGATGTCCACAGACATCCTCTGCCGTCCTTAGAATCGCGAGCTGCGCCCATTCCGTCTTCCACTGCTGCAGCAAAACGCTGGCATCCCAAATAAAATGCCGTTGTCTGCCAACTCCACTCCAACTTGTCTCTCAGCAGGCCGCATCCTGGACAGGGCTCCTGCCCAAGGTGGGAGGCAGGGCCAAAGCCCCCTGGGGTGGCCACCCACTCCTGCCCTGTCTCGGTCCCCTTCTCAGGGCAGGCCCAGGTGCCCCAGCCAACTGGCCGGGAGCCAGGAGCTCCCAGGAGGGCTACTGTTTCCAGGGCCCCGGGGCCAGGGATCAGCCGGGGAGCAGGTGGAACTGTGGGAGGCAGCCCTTGACTTGCTCTGCTCGGAACCAGGGCCCAGGCTCACTGGGTAGAGGACGGCCTGCTGCACAGAGCTGCTTCTCTCCTGCTTCCTGCCCCAGGCGGCGTGCCCAGGGGTGCGGGCAGGGAGCTGGCTGTGAGGCCCTGGGCCTGCCCTGCTGTCCTGCACTTGGTCTGTGCTGGTCATTTGGAGATGGCCAGGGAGCGGGCATGCCCGTGGTCTCCCCCTCACCCCCAGCAGGCCCAGGCCCCAGGGCCTCCAGCCTCCTTCTACCTGAGACACCTGTGTCCCATCGCACAGGTCTGCCTTGCCACTGTAGAGATCCAGACAGGCTTCCAAGGGCTGTGTGTCCCCACCAGCACACCAGGGACAGCGGCCTGTGGCTCGTGTCCCACGTCCCAGCGCTGGACCGAGCTGTGCAGGCGTTTCCCATTTCTTTCCCAGCAGCAGGCCAGAAGGACAACACTGTTTTCCCCAGGTGAGAGGTAGAGGCTCAGAGAGGCCCAAGTTCACCAGCCAGCGAGGTAAGGTTCAAATGCGCCACGGCCCACATGTGTGAGTCCTCTATGCTGCGTAACAAGTTAGCACAAACTTAGTGAGTTAAAACAGCACACACTTACCATCCCGCTGCTCCTGAAGCCGCAGGCCCAGGCACGGCTCAACCGGGTCCCACCAGCCTGCAGCCCAGGGCTCGGCCAAGGCTCAACTGGGAAAGAAGTCCCCCAAGCTCGCTCAGGCTGTCGGCGGAGCTCCTTTCCTGCGGCTGCAGGACTGAGGCCCGGCTTTGGCTGGCTGTCACCTGGAGGCCACCCGCAGCTCCCAGCGGCTGCCCACAGCCCCTGCCACGTGGGCCTCTCCACCCCCCACTTCTTGGTCCCACTGCTAAGACAGAGGCCTTTGTAGTGTAATTACCTCTGTGGCATTCCACGGTTAGAAGCAAGTTCCAGAGGGGCCACATGAAGGCGTGAGCCCCAGGAGGAGGGGGCCGGGGTGTCGTCCTGGGGTCTGTCGGCCACACGGTGATGGGTGCCATGGAACACCCCTCCTCCCATTCCAGACCTTTCCCGGACCCGCTGCCCACCCCAGGTTGTCTTCTGGCCTGTTCTGGAATTACTGTACCTTGCTGAGCTCGACTGTTGGGTGTGCAGAGAGAATTCTGGGGCACTGCTCTCCTGCTCCCCAGGCCTTCTCTCGGCCCCTGCCCCGCTGCCACCCCAGGCTGCTCTCCCTCTGGGCGCCCCGCGGCCAGCACCGTCCTGCCATCTGCGTGTGCACGCGCCGGTGCCCCCAGCATGGAGACCCCACCCTCTGGCCGCCAGACTCCTGCCAGGCCTCAGCCCACCCCACCAGGCCCAGGTCATCTGTCCATCACCTTCGCTGGCAGAAGGACGGTCCTGCTCCCTGGCCCTCTGTGCCCCTGCCTCGGGATGGGCTGTGCCGCCCGTTTCTGCAGCACTGCAGGCATGTCCTGTCTCTGTTTGGACCGTGAGTTGAGGCTGAGCTGGGTGGCGCCAGCCCCGGGCAGGTCACCCTGGGCCCTGCTTGCTCTCAGGGCAGCGCGTCCAGCTCCAGAGCTCAGGGCCTGCGGGAGGGGTCTCAGGCCTCAAATCCCTGCTGGCTGCCAGGTCCAGCTCCCTAAGGCCCAGCAGCACAGGCCTGGCCGCCCACCACACCTGCCAGGCAGGGAGGCGGCCCTGAGACACAGGAAGTTCTGACCAGGCACCTTGCGGTGACTGCGACCCCTGCAAGCCACCTGTGGGGACCACCCTCCACCCTAAGATGCTGCTGGGTCCTACTGTCAATCACACAGCCTGACCCACCTACCCTGCACAGACTGGCCAATCAGGTGGTGCCATGTCCACACCCCACCCATTTGGGACCACCAGCCCATCATTGGGGAGGGGGTGAGGTCCTTGGGAAGAGGAGTCTGCGATCTCTTGCCATGGGCAGCTGGGGTCCCTGTGCCTCTGTATGAAGGAGCTTCTGGGGGGGGGGGGGAAGCAAGGGGAGGAAGGGGACTGGAGGCAGGGGCAGCCAAGAGGGTGGCCAGGAGAGTGTCCAGAGGGCAGGCTGGCTTGGGGTGAGAGGCTGTGGGTGGTGGGGGCAAGGGCAAGGACAGGGACGAGGGGCTGCAGGAGGAAGAGGAGGGGGGTGGAGAGGCAGGCCGAGGGTGGCGACTGGCCCCAGTGGGCAGACCCTGGGCCTGGCCAGGCTGGGTGGGCTGTGGGGACCCCCGTGTCTGGCCACAGAGACCACCCAAAAGAGAGGTGGGCTCACACACTCCTGCACCTGACCCCAGGAAGGGATGGTGAGAGAGCCCACGGGGGCCTGGCTGGCCCCCAGGACGCCCGAGGCGCTGGTCCTCACAGCTAGGCCTCCAGGTCCAGCCCTCAGCTGCAGGGGCCGCGCCTCTGCTGGACCAGCTCATCCTGGGCTGCCGAGGGGGTCGGCCTGAGCCCGTGACTCATGCCTCGTCCCTGGGGCCGCAGGAGGGGATCTGACTCACAGGCAGGGGCTGGCCCCTCGGCTCCCAGGCCTTTGTTTTCCGTGGCCCTCCCCACCCACGCATGGCCCCGTGGCCTCCCAGAGCCTCCCCAGAGGTCATCCTCGCCGTCCCCTCGTCCCACAGAGAAGGGAGCTGAGGCCTTGTCACTGGATCCTGGGACAGCCTGGGCTTCGGGGCGCAGTGGGTGGCCGGTCCCCAAGGCCAGGGCCCTGACTCACCACCCACATCAGCTCCCTCCCCAGCCCATGGACTCAGCTGTAGGATGGGGGTGGCTGTGCCCTCGTGGCCCACCCAGGGCTAGGGGGAGACACGGGGACCCAGTAGGGAGGTGCTTTGTGAGCTGTGAAGCAAAGTCTGACCCGAGGGCTGCCTGGTACTGCCCCAAGCAGGCTGCTTGGCTGGAGAAGCTCCCTCCCTCCCTCCCCACACTTCCTGCCAGAGGTGGAGGAGGGGCGCCCGGGCTTAGGGACAGGGGGTTGCTGCTGAATATCAGTTCTGCTCTTCTCTTCCCCTCACCACTCCCCCACCTTGCCCCCAGGGGGCTGAGTGATGCCCTCTGCTGCCCCCGATCCCCCTCCTCCCCCTCGTGCATCCCCACTTCCCCTCCACTCCCTTGCTACCCCTCACTCTCCCTACTCCCCCTCACTCGTCCTCCTCCCCCCTTCACTCCCCCTCCTCCCTCCTTCTCTTCCTCCCCTCACTCCCCCCACTCCCCCTCATCCTCCTCCTTGCTCCCCCTCCTCCCTGCTCCCCCTCCTCCCCTCCCCTCTACTCCTCCTCCTCCCCTCCCCTCTACTCCCCCTCCTCCCCTCTCCTCTCCTCCCCCTCCTCCCAGCACTAGGTCTGGGCCCTGCAGCATGTTCTGGGAGACCTGGCAGAGCTCAGTGTTCAATGCTGTCTCCTCCATTAATCATCATTATTTTAATTAAGAAGATAAGAAACACAGCTCATCAAAGATTTAATTATAATTAGCAGCTAACAACCCTTGGATGAGTCAATGACCTGAGTGGATGCTAATTCACACTTCCCTCTTCAGAACGCCTGAAAAATTAAAGCATTTGAAAAAGACCCTGCACATAGTGGGAGCTGGTGAGAGGAGGGGCGGGAAAAGCACAGTTCTCCAGAACTTTCTCGCAGCAGTGCAGCCGCACATGGTCCCCCAGCAGGTGTGGAAGGCACCTCCCGGGGCCGATTCCACATCAGGCCTGCCGCACGGCGCGGAGCCTCGCCAGGGCCTGACCGGGGGCCCTCCCAGAAGGACCCCCAGGAGGCCCCCACCCTCGGGTGCCCCGCGCTGCTTTCTGCCCTGGGCCACCATGTTGAAGTTCTCCGTGATTTGGACAAGGGCCGCGCTGTCACTTTGCACGCCCCACGCGCTCTGCAGGGCCCCATCTACCTCCACACGCTCATGGCAGCCGCGCGTTCACGGTGTGGAAAGCACAGGAGTGGGTGAGATGTGGCCCACCTCGGCGGTCTCATTGGAAAACACAGAGGCTCAAGTCCATCACCGACGACAGCGGAAGCTTCCGTTTGGGAATCGCGTCTAGAATGCTCCTGAGAGTCCGAGGAGGTGGCCTCGGCTGCACCCACGAGCCTGAGGCCCAAGGTCTTAGGATCGTGTCTGGCGTCCGCGGCAGGAGCCCCTTTCTCGGAGCCTCAGCCGACTTGTCAGGGATGTGGAAAGGTGCTGGTCCATGGCACCTGTATCCCACCTGGGAGAAGAGCCCCCAGAGGCAGAACTAGGACAAGCAGGAGGGCAACAGACCTTTTCCAATTCGGGGATTCGGGGCCTCTGTAACACACAGCGCTCTCTGGACCTCGGTGGGCTGCCTGGGCACGGCTGAGCTTCCCGGCAGGAAGCGGGACGAGGCTGTTTTCTAGGGCCCCTGGGTCTCCAACCAAGATGCCCTTGCCTTGCTTCACACCCACCGGAGCCGAGAGGAGATCACAAACCAAATTAGCCAGACTTAACAGGAATTGATTTTAATTTAAAGCCTTTTGAGTGCCGGCGCCTTCCGGATGGGAATGCAGAACGGGCTCTGGTTCCTGATCGCCCCTACCTGGGTCTCATCTAATTCTCTGCCACGCACTGCCTCCTCCTGATGAGGCCACGCTTGCTCATTGTCTCACAGTAACTCCTGACCTTAACCTCCAAACTGCCAAGGAAATCTAATTTATTCTTTTATTTCAACCTTGTGTCTCCTCACACACTCTAATAGATAGTCCCCTGAACCAGCAGATGAAGGGGAAACTCACACTCTTACATCCACAGCGATTCACCCAGTTCTGCAGCGTGGACGTGGACAGTTATTCCACCGTCATGGGAAGGCAGAGTCCCCGAAGGTGTCCACGGCAGGCACCTCCTACCGGGCAGCGAGCTGTCCCCACTTTCAGAGGAGGCACAACTGTGAAATGAGAGGTTCTCGCTGGCGGCAGGGCCTGGGAAGGGCAAGGCAGACTCAGAGAAGGCCTTGGTCAGAAGTGTTTGGCTCAGGCCCGAGCAGAGGCCACTCACAGCAGCGTTTGTGTTAGAGCCTGTCTCTGGTTCATGGACCCCCTCCTCAGGCTCCCCCACCCCTCAGGGACCCCAATCCCACCCACCAGCCCCCAGGGCCCAGGCTCTGCAAGCCTCCCCTTCTCTCTGCCCCTGTACAGGCTGGCCCTAGGTCCTAGGAGGGACGTCTGGCTCCGTGGAACCTGACACCACTACTCCTCACCCTTCCCTTCTGTCCCAACAACTTGAAAAGCCATCCCCTGGCCCCAGTCTGCCCGCGATTCTCCACCCCACGCCATGGAAGACTGCGGCAGAAATTGTCTAGCCTGCTCCTCTCTGGGCCGAGCCCTTGCTGGTGCCGAGGGCATCTGCTCGGCTTGGCACCCCTCCCCGGCTTGTTAGCACCTGGTCAAGCTTTCTCTTCTCAAGCCTGCTGCCCCCCACCCCCCAGCTCCTCCTTAGCCACGGCCTTGACTTCCACTTCACAGGGAATATCAAGGCACGCCCCTGCACCCTCATCATCTGCTCCCATCCCCACCTCCCATGCGGTGAAGAGGGGCCATCCTCTTTCCAGGGCTTAGGTGCCCCTGGGTCACAGCCTCACGCCATCGGTCGTCGCCTCGCTCTTGCCTCTGCACACTTCCCGTGTCCCAGTTTCCCTGCCCATGGCATTTCAGCTGCCCCAAGCAGCTCCTTTCTCAGAGCCATCCCTCAACCCCAGGTCCCACTAGCTGTCTTCACCTTGCCCCCATCCTTCACGCTCAAGCTTCTTAAAGGAACAATCTGTGTTTGCTGCCCCATCCTCCCCCAGGTGCTCCCCCTATGACCACACCCCCAGGGGACTTGCTGGAGCCCCCCACCAGCAGGCCCAGGTCTTGCTGCCCAGATCCCAGGCTTGCCGTCCTCTCTGCAGCTCATGCCTGTTCTACTACTCTTTCTCAACACTCTTTTCTCGGCTCCAAGATGTGAATCTAGAGTTTGGAAGGCTGGCTCTGGCCAGTTAGGAGAGAGTTTGGGCCTCCCTGGACATCTTGGGCCCACACACATGAAGATTTTTCCAAGCGTGGGGAGGCTGTCCTGGGGTGCCCTTGTGAAGTCAAGACAAGCAGGGGGCACAGCTGCAACCTGGGTTTCATCTGGGACCCCCACACATGCTCTCTGACCATGAGTCCACTGCCCAGTTTCTCTGAGCCTCAGTTTCCATCTCTGTAAACTGAGGTGTATAAATGTCCCTTTGTCTTGAGGATTAAATAGTTCCAAATTTTAGGCACTTAGAAAAGTCCCTGGTCCACAGCAGGCACTGCATAGAGGTTAGAGGTGAAGGTGATGGTGATGAAGATGGTGGCAGTAATGGCTTGGAGGTATGCACCCCAGAACACCATGTTAGACTGAATCCATGCCTGTGGGTATGGATCCATTGCAAACAGGACCTTTTGATGAGGTGACTTCAGTTAAGGGGTGGCCCTACTGAATCAAGATGGGTCTTCATCTGGATTACTGGATTACGGAGTCCTTTACAAGCAGAATGAAATTCAGGCACATGAAGAGAAAGCTGAACATCGGTGGAACCTGGAAGAGAAGGAGAAGCCGCCATGTGCATCTCCATGTAACAGAAAAGCCCAGGACCAAGAATCGCCAGCAGCCAGCCCCAGATTGCCACGGTCTTCAGGGAGAAAGTGTCGCCTTGCTGACACCTGGATATTGGACTTCTCCCAGCCTCAAAACCGTGAGCCAGTAAATTCCTATGGTTTAAGCCAACCATTGCAGGGTATTTGCTTTAGCAGCCAGGAAACTAAAACAACAGTGATGATGACGGTGATGATAGTGGTGAAGATGGTGATGAAGGTGGTGATGGTGATGAAGGCAGTGATGATGGTGATGATGTCACCAGTGTGTAGTGACTCGAAAGTGTTTGTGCCTCAGCAGGGTCCAGGGCATGGAAATCACAAAGGAAACACCCTGTCCTTCTTTGACCATATGAAGCTCATTTGTACTTCTAGGCTTTCATGTTTGGTTAAATCACCTTTTTAAGAAGTCTATCAAATCTTTTTAAGTAAGGGGAACCTGAGAGTGATTGTATTAACTCAGATTTTAGGAATAATGAGAAATAAAAAGTGTGTATTCCATTTGATCCAAGATTTTCCATTGGTTGTTTTAGAACCCTGCAATTTTAGGCTTCAAGGATGTGCGAGGACCACCTGGGCAAATGTGCCAGAACAGGAGACAAGCTGTGCAATATGAGGGAGTGTTCTAGTCTGCCAAAGGGCTACTGATGCAAAGTACCAGCAATGGGTTGGCTTTTATAAAGGGAATTTATTTGGGGTAAAACCTAACAGTTTCAAGGCGGTGAAAAGTCCAAATCAAGACAACACAAGAGTTGTTTTCTCACCCAAGTCAGCAACCATGTTTTGAAGCAAGATGGCTGCCAATCTCTGCCAAGGTTTGAGCTCAGCTGAGGGCAGACAGGCACAGGGCTTGTCTCTTTCCAGACCTCCTCTATCAGTGCTGGCTGCTCCGCATTCTTTCAGAGTTCAACTACAAGCTATTGGGCATAGGGTTCAGCTCTCCCTGGGCCTCAGCTCTTTAAGTCTCTCAGGGCTTCTCTCCTCTTGAGTTGCTTCATGGGCCCAGTCTCAGGGGCTTCATGCTTAAGTGATCCTCTAGTCCTCTCTCAGATGGCAGTATCAAAAATGGCAGCATCCTTTTCCTGTGTCTGTGTGGCTCTCTCTGTGTCTCCATTTTTATCAGACCCAGCAAGGGGGTGGAGGCTCAACATGAACTATGCTCCACTGACATAGTCCAATCAAAAGCCCTAAATCGATTTTACCAAGTAATCTAATCAAAAGCCCTCAACTGAATTTAATCCAATCAAAGGGTGTCACATGCACAAGAATAGATTGGTTTAAAAACACAATCTTTCTCTTTTGGGGATTCATAAAATAATCTCAAATTGCCACAGGGATGACAGTGGTTGTTATTATAAAAGTTCAAACTGGGGCCCAGAGGGGGGAATAACGAGTTGCCCAAAGACACACCACAGCTTGGGAGCTGAGTTGGGCCCCGGCACCCTGGCCCCTGGTCCCCTGGCCCAGCACTGTCCTGAGATAATGCTTGTGTCACCAAAGCTCAGCCATGTTCCATGACAGAGCTCCACTTTCTCGTCCTGACAAGTTCCAAATAAGCCACATAAGAGCAGTTTTTGTGGCTGAATTTCAAACATGATAAAAAGAAAAGTGCTTTTAAGGACAGTTAAGTCTCTTCAGATGGTGAGTCCTGCAGCTTGGGATGAAAGAGCCTTGATTTCCGCCCAGAGACAGAGCCTGTTCATACCTGGAATCACACACATTCCTTTTGATCATGTTTCTGAGCAAGATCTCTCCTGAGATCAAAGGGATCAAAGGTGGGCCGGGTGGCCAGGCTCCTCCGGAAGCTTCCCTGAGGTTTTATGAGGTGCAGGTCCTGGCATCCTCAGCGTTTTCACTCCAAGCGAGGAGACTGGTAAGTGGATTCCTAACACGTCTGTGCGGGATGCTTATCTTATAAATACTTTTACAAATACTGGCATGGCCAGAGGGAGTCAGCCTGTTTGTCCTGCCCACCCACCCTTCATCCTTCTTTAGATAATGGCTCCTGCTTTTACCCTGAAAATGCCCCTGCCACCCCTCCCCCTAGTTCAGGGCTCTTAGAGGGACTATAAATGTGGCCATGTGCACATGACCCAGGCTGGCCAATCAGCACTGCCCAGCCCTGTGGCCATTGACTGAGCCAGGGAGGTGACCACATGACCCAGGCTGGCCAATCAGCACTGCCCAGCCCTGTGGCCATTGGCTGAGCCAGGGAGGTGACCACATGACCCAGGCTGGCCAATCAGCACTGCCCAGCCCTGTGGCCATTGGCTGATCCAGGAAGGTGATCACATGACCCAAGCTGGCCAATCTGAGTCTCAGGGGAGACTTGAATGTTTGCTGGAAAGAGAGGGTTGCTCTGTGCCTGGAGCTTCCTGTGGCCGGCATGGTCCACTGAAGAGACAGTCTGCCCGATAATAAAGCTACGCAAAGGAGGGCCAAGGGGAGAGAGACGTGGCTCTGATTGCATCTCCAGCCTCCTGGATCCAGCTATGACTGAAGCTCACCCACAATTACATAAACCAGTCAATTGTCTTATTTCTTTGAGCAATTTTTGAGCCAGTTTCTGTCACCTGCATAAAAACTATTTCTGACCACTAAGCAGAGGTTTCCCCACAGAAGTTGGAGTGGGGGTGGCCGTGCACTGGCCTGCGGGTGGCGGGAGCAGTGCTGTGGAATGCCTCCTCCGTCAGGGGCTCTGCACCGCTCCCCCCCCCCACGTCTCCAGCCAAGGCTCCAGTGCTGCAGGGAGCAGGTTGTGGCTCAGAGACCCTGAGTCAGGGACACCCTCCAGGATGGAAACCCCAGCTGCCACGGGCCTCCCCGGAGATGCCCAGCCTGACTGTGCCCTGTGTGATACCACAGAAGCCAAGCGGCTGAAAATCAGGCCCTGAAGGGGGTAGGGCCTGCAAACAGGTGGCAGCCTTCACTGGACACCTTCAGGGGACTTCCTGGGCACCGTGACAGTGCCATCTGTGGGCGAGGGGCAGCTGGGCCCCTGCCAGGACGTCTGGCAGTGTGCCTGCTGGAGCGGGTCTGGACTCATTCATGACACTCTCCCAGGCCATCTCCAGCCCCATCTACCCCCGGGGCAAGCGCCTGCAGGCTAACCCCGTTTCCTGCTCACCACACAAGGAGTGGCGGCTCCAGAAAGAGGCTGAACCTGGCTCTCCGTCCTGCTCCTTCACACGAGCTCCCCCAGCACACCTGCCCCTCCCCACACACCCAGCCACAGATACAAACAGACCACACGGCCTGGGGGTACCCCAGCCAGAGGACCTGGAAATGGGGTGTGGGTTCAGAAGGAAGGAGGGTCAGGGGCTGGCATGGAACACGTGGTCGACACTGGCCTATTTTAAAAGCAAACGCTTGACAGACTCCCTCCTGCCTTTCACCCCCTCCACCTCCCCTGTGAAATCTATTTTAAAAGATCAGAATTTTCTTTACATCCACCTCCTAAATGTGCTACGGGAGGTAAGTGGGACAAGAGCAGATCGGGTGGGCGGCAGGAAGGGGAAGGGCGCTGAAGCGAGGCAGGGAGGTGGGGGCAGAGATTTAGGCACCCCCCACCCAGTCTCAAGAGCCTCCACTGTCCTAGGTGGTGATGGGGACGCAGCCGCCTTCGTGGCCTGGATCCATCTTCCCTGGACCCACCTGGCCCACCTGGGCCTCCCCTGGTGCCCGAGCTGTGCCAAGGAGTGAAGCTGGGTTTCAGTCCTGCCAGTCAGCCCCAGACCACCCCCAGCCCAGATCCTGTCACCTAAGCTTTCTGCCCAGGGCTCTGACTGTGTGGCCCCAACTCCAGGACCACTCACTGCCTGCAGGGCTGAGACCCCATTCTCCTCGGGAGGACCCAGCCCTGGCAGTGAGGCTGCAGAACCTGCAGAAGGCTGGAGGCCGGAGCCTGGAGGACGGCCCAGGCTGCCAGGGGAGGGGAGGGTGGGAGTGGTCTGTCTCCTGACCCTCTACCCCAGAGCCAAACCTCCCGTTAGGTTCCGCTGGGTCCCCTGACCACATCTCAGCCGAGGAGGGGAGTGATGCAGCCTGGTCCTGACCCCATCTCTGGACAAGACACAGCACCTGACTTGGGGGTCACAGCTCCAAGGCCAACTGCCCCATGCAGGGCTGCCCTGAGACCCCCTCAGAGACCCCGCCGTCTCCCTACCCCAAGGGGTCCCTGGGCAGGCATGGAGAGCACCCACCCCCTCCCCACTGACCAGCACGCCCTGCTGGCCGCCTCTGCCCTGCAGGCTCAGCCCCTGGAGGGACAAGAATTTCTGCCCAAGAGGAAAGTGCTTTAGCAGCTCCATCCTCTGAGCCCATCATGGAGCTCAGTCCAGGGACTGGTGCCTCAGTTTCCTGATTTGTGCTTCTGGTTCTTACTGGGAAGGGAGCCCACCTGACCCTGCCTGCTGGGGACAGGGTGCCCTCCCCTCTGTCTCTCTCTCCCCGACCCCAGGCTGGGTCTTGGAGGACAGGGCGCCCTCCTCTCTCTCTCCCTGAGCCTGAGCTCACAGCGGGGACACTGTAAATGTTTGGTGAGTGAACCCCAATAAGGCCAGCTGGAGGGGCCTCCACTAGAGGCTGTGACATTCCGGAAGTGGACTGGGTCGGCAGGAGGGGGATGGACAAGTGGGCAAAGTGGGCAACTGGGTCGCCAAAGGTGGACAGCCGGCTCCCAGACACTTGCAGTCCAGCACCCCACTTGTTTGCTTCAGGTGGGGGGCCCAGAGCCCCTTGGGGCGCCCTTCAATGGCCCCCTGGGGCCACCTAAGGAGAGAGCAGAGGGTGTGCTCTGAGCTGGGCACACTGACCGTCTCTCCCCACACACCCAGCCCACAGACCACACAGCCCTTGGGTGCCCGAGCCAGAGGACATGGAAATGGGGTGTGCTCAGAAGGAAAGAGGGTCCGGCCCAGCCCAGGAGAAGCTCCGCTTGCCAAGCAGAGTGCTGGCTGGCGAGGAGAGCTGGCTGCGTCCAGGCTGCCAGGTCTGGCTGGTTTGGGCCCTCCTGACCCAGGGAGTCCACGTCCATGAGGCTGGGCCTCAGGAAGGTGTGGCCTCGGGCAGGTGTGGGCCTCCATCCTGCCCTTGAAGAGAGTTTTTTTCTGAGATTCCTGGGGGTTCCAGCCGGGGAACAACCGGTGCGCTGGTGCTCGCAGACAAACTCTCGGGCTGCAGGGAGGGGCGTGAGGGGGAAGCAGGGCAAGCAGTGCAGGGAGAGCCTCCAGTAGACCCTGCCGAGCCCAGGCAGGAAGAGACGGGGCCAGGGCCAGGGCAGAGCATGGCTTTCGACCCAGCCGTGCCTAAGGCCTGCCTCCCTCCAGCCACGCCTGCCCGCTGCCCCCAGCACGGGCACGGGGTCTCCCCGTGGGCCCGACTTGTGGGCTGCTCACATCAGGCCCGGGAGGCCCCACACCCTGCTGAGCCGACCACCTCCCCCGGGCTCCGACCACCTCCCCCGGGCGCCGACCACCTCCCCTGGGCGCCGATCTCCTCCTGGGTCCTCAGACCCCGCAGCCCCAGCGCTCACGGGGAGCCCGAGTGGGACCGTGAGGTTGGTGAGGGGCATGGGTGTCTCCACGAGGGGGCAGGGGTGGGCGCACCTGCCCGGCTGCCGCGTCCGGGAGAGCCAGCAGAGGCAGCCTCTGGAGGGAGGCGTGGGGCCGACTCACGCTCCAGGCAGCCCGGCGCTGTGTCCCTCCAAGGCCAAGGGCGGGCGGCTGCCTGGCCCAGCCCCACGCCAGGCCCTGCTGGGAAACGAGAGGCACGTCTATTTTTGCTCGCTGAAAGCACACCCGGAGCAGCGCCGGGACCTGTCTCTGCCAGCACAGAGGCGGCTTTGTGCCCTTGCTCGGCGCCCTCCACCCTCCCACAACAGCCCTGACTGGGCAGGGCTGGGGGCTTCAAAGAGGGGCTCATCACCCCCACCCCTCCCTGTGGGCTGAGCCCACACCTCCCAGGAGAGCCCGGGACGCTGCCCCAGGCCACCCCTGAGGTGCTTCTCCCAAGCCCACGTGGCCCCCACCCCCTCCCCCGCCTCTAGGGGTAACACCCCCGGCGCCTGACCAGGTGCAGAGCTGCATTCTGGGCTCAAGCAGGGCTGGCGTGGCCGGCAAGGGTCCCCCTCCCAGGCTCCCACTGTGGGGGACACACCAGGGGACCCGGAAACTGGTTTTCCTGGATGCTAAACTATGCCCCTCCTTAGGGGAGCAGCCTGGCCCCTGAGGCTGAGTAAAGTGATCCTGTGGGATCATTTTCACGGAGAAATGAGGGCGTGGGGCAGGGGCCGGGAGGGCTCTGTGCCTCTGTCCTGCCCTAACGAGCTGCAAAGGCCCAGCGCTCCCCATTCCCGCCTCGTCGCACACCAGGCCTGCTGGACACAAAAGGAGCCCCGGGACAAGGCGGAGAGGCCCTGCCCCACGTCCTCCTGCCAGGCTGGGTCCGGCCACTGGTCAGCCCCGAGGGCCTGGAGGCCTCCGAGAGCTGAGGCGCAGGCTCGGGGCTGCTCGCCGGGGCTGAGCTCTCCCGGCCGAGGCCGTCTCGGATGCCCCGGTGGAGTGACGCCAGGTCACGTCTGGGCAGCCTGGACCCGGGCCAGCTGGAGACGTGTCCGTGAGCAGCCCAGCAGCAAGCGCTCCCCTGGTCTCGGAGCAGAGCTGGGCCTGGGGCGCGCGGCCCTGCCGCCTCCTTTCGCCCACGTGGGTCGTGGCCCTCCAGGCGCCGCTACTTCCGCCTCCGAATCAATGGGCGCGATCAGGCAGGCTGAGGGAGCTGCACTTCTCTTTGAGACTTCCCCAAACACGACCCTTTAGGAAAGAAGGCCGGGGGGGCTGCGTGGGAGCAGTCAGCCCTGGCGCTGGGGAGTGTGCGCTGTGCCCCGTGCCGGCACGGAAAGTGCCCTCGATACCCAGCACCGGCGCGGAGTCAAGGCAAGGCGCTGTGCGTCCGTACACCGCAATCTGGAGGCAAGTTTCACGTACAGTGACATGCACACGTTCGGCGCACAGGACAGCCACAGCGGCCGTCACGACCAAACCAGCGCCTTCCCACCCCCCACCCCCCAAGGCCCTCCTGTGCCCCTTGCCCGACAGGCAGCCTCTGGTACGATTTCTAGATTTGTATCTCACAGATGAGTTTTGCCTTGTCTTGGGCGTCACATAAATAGAGTGACACAGGAGGAGTTATTTTGGGGCCTGGTGTGTTTCATGTAGCCTAATCTTTTTGAGGTTCTTCCGGGTTCTTGGGGGCTCCCTTTTATTGCCAAGTAGTATCCTAGTGTATGACTATGCCCCCATTCTGCTGATCTGGTTTCCTGTTGATGGATATTTTAGCTCTTATCACTGAAGCTGCTATGAGCAATCTTTTTTAAGGCTTTCTCTAGATTGCTGGGCCATAAGGTAGACGTAGATTTAACTTTATTAAAAACAGCCAAACTGTTTCCTAAAATTTTACAATCCCATTAGTGTTGGAGGGTTCCAGTTGCCACACAACATTGGGTATTGTCAGTATATATATTTTTTATTTTAGCCATCCAGTTGGTAACCATTGTGGTTTTCACTGCATTTCCCCAGTGAATAATGATGTCTAGTGATTTCTAATGATTTTTTATTTTGTTTTTGCTTGTACGGGTTCTTTATATATTTAGGACAAAAATCCTTGATTAGCTATTCAGCATTATTGCAAATCTTTTCTCCCAGTCTGTGGATTGCATTTTTTTTATCATTACGGTGTCTTTGCAAGGGCAGAAGTTTTAAAATTTTATAATTTTACTGAAGTCCACTTTATCAACTTTTCCTTTTACATGCCATGCTTTGGGTGTCCTCTCTAAGAACTGTTTGCCCACCCTTATGCTGGAGAGACAGTCTTCTCTCTTTTCTTTTATAAGCTTTATAGTTAAGCTTTTACATGTTGGTCTCTGATCCATCTCTAATTAATTTTCAAGACTGGTGTGAGGTAGGGGTTGAGTTTCATTTTCCCCTATTTGTTTATCCACTTCTTCCAACAACATTTGTTGTAAAAATTTTCTTTTCCTGATTGAATTGCCTTGGAACCTTGGTCAAAAATCAATTAACCACATAGGCGTACTTCCATATCTGAACTTCCATTCTGTCCCATTGACCCAAATGTGAATTCTTACACCAGCATCGTGCTCTCTTGATTACCGTATGTATACAATAATTCTCTAAATTAGGTAGTGTGAGTCTTCCAACTCCAATATTCTTCATGATTGCTTTGGCTATTTGGGGTCCTTTGCATTTTCATATCAATTTTAGAGTTAACTAGTCAGTTTCTTCAGAACTACTCTTGGAGTTTTGATTGAGATAGCATTGACTATATAGATTAACATGGAGAAAATTAACATTTTACAATCCATGAAGAGAGTCTGTCTCTGCACTTACTTACATCTCCTCCAGTTTTTCTCAGGATGTTTTATAGTTTTTGGTGTAGAGGTCTTAATGTACTGGGCTTAATTTATTCCTGAGTATTTTATATGTTTGACAATATTGTAATAGGAGTTTTAAATTTTATTTTCCCAAGTGTTTGCTGCTAATATGTAGAAATGCAACGGATTATTGTATGTATCCTGTGGACTTCCTAAATTAACTTATTATATCCAGAGTAATTTTTTTTTTCTTTTTAGTTGACTCTCAAGATTTTCCCACGTAACAAGCATGACATCTGTGAATGAAGACAGTTTTACTTGTTTCTTTCCAGGCTTCATGACTTGGATGTCTCCGATTGCCTTACGATAACCGGCTGGAATCCCCAGTGCAATGTTTGAAGCAAGTGGTGCAAACAGACATCCTTGTGCTGTTCCTGCCTTGGGGATAATAGCCGCAATATCTCACTGTTGCGTCTGATGCTGCCTGTAGGTTTTTCATAGCTGCTCTTTGTCGGGGTGCTGGTTCCCTAGAGCAGCTATAGCCAAATACCAAGAGCTCGGTGGCTTTAGAACCACAGAGAGTTATTTCCTCACAGTCTTGAGGCAGAAATCTGAACTCAAGGGGTCAGTGGGCTCCAGGGAAGACCCCGTCCTTGGCTTTTCCAAGCTTCCCGTGGTCCATGGCGAAAAGTTCATGCCCCAAGAGCTCTCCGTTCTCTCAAGCTAGGGTTTCTGTGTGAGGGCAACAAGAAGTGTTCATATACACCAGGACTCAGAACGTGTCCTGAGAAGTATTATCCAGATAAGGTCAGACCCACAAGGACTGGATAAAAATCAAGGTCGCAAGTATGAGGGAGATATGGTGTTAAAGACAGGGCAGTGGGCTTCCAAACCAGTGAGCCATACATTCACATCGAAATCCTCGTGTTTAGAGAACAGAGTACAAATGCCAAAAACAGTTATTGAAAAATACACAATGCAAAAAATATATTCATAAAATTACGCTCTAGAAGCCCCTGTTTTTTGTTGTTGTTGTTTGTTTTTGGTTTTTGGTTTTTTTTTTTTTTTTTTTTTTTTCAAATAAAATGTAAGGACTGGAAACAAGGAAAGGAGAAAAGCACACATGCTCACAATGAGAGACCCAGTAAACAGGGAGTGGGGGTGACTCAACTGACTGGGCACCCACCTACCACACGGAAGTTCCTGGGTTCGGTTCCTAGTGCCTCCTAAAAAAAAAAGAAGGCGAGCACACAACAAACAGACACAGAAAACAGCGAGCTCAAACAACGGGGGTGGGAATAAATAAATAAAAACAAACCTTTAAAAAAGAAAATCCAACCACCTGTTGGATGAGCTGGACAGAGGCAGAGCAGCCCCCCGAGGGCAGACCCCGCTGGGCTCGCTGCCCGCTGCTTGGCCAGAGCACAGTGTGAAACTGTGGACTCAACAGGAGCCCAATTAAGGCAGAGAAGCAGGGATGCAAAACCAGGCAGCTTGGAAACTTGGTTCATGATTTACTCTTTGATTTACTCTTTGCAGAGATGAAGAAACTGAGTCTCTTGCCCAAAGCGTCTCTGAATCCCTCCTCCCCAACCGGGGTGAACCAGTGACCTCCAGAAAACGTCAGCTAGAGAGCGCAGAAGCTGTGAGAAAGGGGGCGAAAGTAGCCCTCCACTGCCAGCCTCTGACAGCTCAGAGGGAGGGAAATGTTTGAATACAATGATATGATTCATAGGCTTGGCTCTGCGGTTTAAACTTTGTTTGTTCCCCACAAACATATCAGAAGGTCTTTTACAAACACCCCTGAGTCATTTAATGACATCTACCCAGGAGAGTGGGTTTGGGGGATTAATTCAGATCTTAAGCCAAAAAGAACATCTCGCAAATTAAAAATTGTTTTAATGTTGAAATCATGTGTGCCAGGTTCTCTGACCACAGTGCAATAAAACTGGAAATCGATCAAAACAGAGGAAAACAGAAAAATATCAAACCATTTGGGAGCTTTCAAAGACCTTTCTTAACTCTTTGCTCCAAGAAGAAATAAAAACATTGAAATAAAACGGATTAAGTCATGGTAGCCACAATGCCACGTATCAGAATTTACGAGATGAAGCTCAATTTGGAGTTAGAGGAAAATCCATGCTGATGGCCCCGTGCCGCCAGCCCACCACGGAGGCTCCCGGGCGGAGCCCCACGTCAGCAAAGCCGAACACCTAAGCTGGCCTCTGCTGCCCGGGAAGACAGCCCTGCTCCCCGCCTCGTGGGCCCCCCGAGGGAAGCCTTCACGCCAGGCAGCCGAGCAGCTCCCCCCGCGAGCTGCCTGGAGGAGCTCCTGAGTGGCTCAGTGAAGCTGCGGGAGCCTAATCGGCGGCCAAAGTGTTGCCTTATCAATACCTTTAGATGCCTTCCTGATGAGAAAGACAGTAGCAAAACGCCCCGAGTACTGAGCATCAGGGATTCGAGAGCAGCCACAGGAATAGAGAGAGCAGGAGGGTGCAACCACAAAGATAAAGGCAGATATTAGTAAAACAGAAGCTGGAGGAAGGATGGAGTCGATACGGAAATCCAGGACCAGGTGCTTCAAAAGCAAACGTGAAAAGAAAGAAAACGGAGTAGTTCCCACGGCTCCGAGATTTCAGGTGGCGGCAGGCCGTCCCTGTGGCGGTCCTGTGGGGCTGGTCCCAGCAGAGACCACCGACTGCCAAGTTCACAAAGCCTCAAGCAACCCAAAGCCCAAGGACGTCCGCACCGGGAAGCAAACCACAAGGTGAAGGCTCAGTTAACTATCTAACCGGAAGAACAATTAGGTACCCCAGATGGCACCGACCACAAACAACTTGTGTGATCTTTTCCTTGAAAAACCCTTGCCTGGAAACTCCAAGATGGGACACGATTTGGGGTGCTACCTGAACCTGTGCTCCCCGAATTGCAATTCTAAGACCCCAAGTAAACGCCTTTATTGCCTTGCAGCTTAATTTGTTATTTCAAGGTCGACAGAGATAAAACTTAAAAAAATAAAAAAGATAAAACCTTGGTGAGATTGGGAAATAAAAAAGCTAGAAAGCAAAAAAATATATAGACTCTTAGGGAAGGTAACAGCCTTGCCTGCAGATAGAGAGGAGATTTCTTTCAGTTCTAAGACAATGCTGTTCACAGCTTTATAGAAACCAATTTGACAATCTCCATAAATGAAATGATTTTCTAGGAAAAACATAAATTACTACATATGACTCCTGAAGAGACAAGAAACTCATAAAGACCAAACAGTCTGAAAAAAGTTTGAGAAAGTGATTTTAAAAAAGCACCCTATAAAGTCACAAATCATTCCATGACATTCAAATTAATTTTAATTGTGATACCAAACCAGACAAAACACACAAAAAATAAAAATAAATGCATTTCTTTTTTAAAGAGATAGCAAAATCCTAAATCAAAATTCTTAGTTTATTAAAAGAATTATACACCACACACAACTGAGGACACTGCTGGAAAGTGATGATGCCCATCGCCACAGGGCATCATAAGAAGAGGCCATGGCCGCCTCCCGCCCTTCGCTCACCTCCTGCCTTCCCAGCCTCCTTCACGTGGAAAAGGAGCCCCAAGCAGAAATCTTTCTGGTTGAGGCTTCCAGGAAAAACTTTTATTATCCTGATAACAAAGCACAGCACACTCTTTTTGACCTTCACCTTTTCCCTCTTCTCCCTCCTTGAAATGCAGACGCAATGCCTGGAGTTGCAGCAACTACGTTATAACAATGAGGACAAATGCCACATGCTGAATCCAGTGGAGCAAAAAGGCAGAAGGGCCTTGGTTCGGTTACCCAGGGATGGCCTCCCTCCCTCCACTTTTATATTTGTGTGTGTGTATATAAAGGTTTTTGTTTAAGCACCTGTTACTTGTTCTATTTATAGTCAAATCCAAGTGACTTAATCTTTAACTCAACAAACATTTGTTGAATATTGAATATTGCATGCTGAATATTTGCAGTGAATCAGAGGTTTATAGTATAATATCTTGAAAGAGCTACAATTTGATAAAATCAGTTGTTGGTTTCTAAGTCCTTATAAAAATCATTTATCTTAGCCTGATAACTTGAGGGAAACCAGCAGCCAGCCACAAACTTAGCTGTGGGCTAGTTCTGTGAAGTTAGGAATAAAACAACGATAACCTCTGTGATGGTTTGAATTTTTTTATGAATCCCAAAAAGAGAAAGATTATGTTTTGAACGACTCCATTTCTGTGGGTGTAAGACCCTTTCACTTGAACTACATCAGCAAGGTGTGACTGGGGTTGAGTCTCCACCCTCTCACTGGACCTAATACAAACGAAGACACATGCCACGAAAAGGAAGCTCTGCCATTTTGACCCCGCCATGTGACAGAGGGGACTCCAGGTTCGCCTACAGCTGCAGAAAGGCAGAGGAGCCTCGAGAGCCTGAGAGAGGAGGCCAGAAAGAGACAAGCCCTATGCCTGGTTGCCCACAGCCGAGCTCTGGGAGACGGTCTATTCCGGGGGGGACGTCAGAGACCTCTGCAGAGATCTTCCCCACTTCGCAAGATACTGGAATCAACAGTAGCTGACTTTGGTGAGAAAGCACCTCGGATGGTGCTTTAATATGGACATTTCACGGCCTCAGAACTGTAAGCTTTTACCCTTAATAAATGTCCCGTTATAAAAGCCAACCCATTTCTGGTACTTTGCATCGGCAGCCCTTTGGCAAGTAAAACTCTCTTTCACCACTGGTTTTAGAAGTGGTGACCCATGTAAGGCCAGCAGACTGAGGCATGAGATGACCTGTAAGGCTGGGAGCTGTCCATCCTGGCCACTGGGTGACCCTCTCAACAGCATACACTTCTTAGATATCCCCAGACTTGGCCTGTTGGAAATGGGTCTACCTGAAGCTCCTACCTCCAAAGCCCTTGGCCTTTTCAGTGCATTAACCCACCCGACAATGTTCTGATTACAGGTGAGGGAACTGGTCCAGAGAGGCTGAACAACCTGCCCAAGGACACACAGCAGCTGGCAAGTCAGAGAGTGGCCCCGGCCGCTGAAGACGGCCCCTGGCTGCCCCGCTGAATGTGGCAGTTCATGCGGTAGACTGTCAGCATCCACATTTTACAGACTACAAAACCAGGCACAGAGAGTCCAAGAAACCCCAACCAGGCTGCACAGCTAGCAAGAGGCGAGCTGGGCGTCCCCTGGCAGCTAGGCCCAAGCTCGCCCAGGTCATCCCCCTTCCACTGCTAAAGGAATAGGATCTCAAGCCTGGGCTGAGAGGCCAAGAGGGTCTCAGAGATCTAGATGCTCCCCACTCTGGTGTGCAGAGGGGTAAACTGAGGCCCAGAGAGGCTAATGACTTGTCCAAGTGATGGCAGCTGCAGGGGAAACCAATGCTAAAATAGGCTCCACCTCCCCCGCCCCAGTCAAGGTTTATCTTCTCTAGATCCCCAGAGTTACCAGGGGCTCTCCGGGTGTGGACTTCCTCCCCTGTCCCAGATAACCCGTCAGGAATGGCTGTGCATCTTCCCGCTCATCCCGCGCTCACAGCCTGGTCTGACCCCGTGCCCACACTGTGAATGAGGAGGGGCTGGTACAAAGCCTCCCCTGGCTGCAGGGCCCACGCTCCCTTCCCTACACTGCCCAGAAACCCTGAACTTTCTGGGATTGTGACAAGGTTCCCTGATGATTCGGCTGCTAGGGTTACTTTCAAACACTACAGTTTTTGTTCTTCAAACGACACCACTTAGAGAGTGAAAAGCAAAGCACAAAATGGAAGGAGATATTTGCAGCATGCCTCCCTGGCAAAAGGCAGGTGTCCAGAATATAAAAAGGACCTCCACGGTAAGAAAAGGAAAGATGAGCGGGCTGGTAATGGGCAAAGGACTCGGAGAGATGGCCTGGAGATCCTGAGAAGTGAGCAGGCAAAGAGGCGCCTGGTGTCTCCACTCCTCAGGGAAGGGCAAATTCAAACCACACCTGCCTAGAACGGCTAAAATTAAGCAAACGAGCAAACCGACGGGAGAGGAATCCTTACAGCCTTTTTGGAAAACTGGCAGCATCAACTTAAAGCTGAGCCTTTGCATATGGTATGACACAGCAAGTGGACGTGTGCATGTGTGTGCAAGTGGACACATGTAAATATCCCAATAGAAATGTGAATACACACCAAGAGCCAGTGGAACATGTGCTAATCCTAGTGGCCCAAGCGCTCATGAGTAGTCGACTGGGCCAGGTGCAGGGTGGTCAGGCAGTGGAATATTATACAGCAGAGAAAAATGATGAGCTACAGCACCCAGAGTCAGGACGAATCTCACTAACACAGTCTGGGTCAACAAAACTCAAAGACAAAATGACACATTCCATGTGATTCCATTAACAAGTCCTGAAACAGTCAAGGCTAATCGTCGGGATAGAATGTCAAAATTGGGGATGACCTTTAGAAGGCCAGGGACTGGGAGGGGTGTGAAGGGGGCTCCGGAATACTGGGAATGTTCTACACCTTGACTTGGGCACTGCTGACATGGGTGTCTCCATCCCATGAAAACTCATCCAGCTGAACCCTTGTGCTTTGCGCAGTTTTCTGTATGTTCCTATATGCATGTTATACTTCAAATTACATTAAATTAAAAAAAAAAAAACTCTAAAAAGTAAACAAAAATTTTAAAAAGTTTACCAGAGTTTGAAAACAACTAAAGACTATGAATTCCCCTTTGAAAAAAGAATAAGCTAATCCTTTTAAATTTAAAACAACAGCAGGGACGAGCCCCACAGTTCTGCTTGCAGAATGCAAAGGTTGTTTCTGACCTGAAGCCATCAGTGTCATTAGCATTTCATTAAAACACTGGTGCCGCAGGGCCACGGCGCCCCCAGAACTTAGAACTTGGCCTGGGTACCGTGTGCTTTGGGGTGGGGTGGAGGCTTGTTTGTTGGTGATGGGGGAGTGGAGAGGGATGGGAGAAGGGAAATCGCTGGACTCGAGCTCTGGAAGGATCTGGAGCACTGGCCAAGTCAGTAACAAAGAAAAGGCTCTTGGCCTTTTTCCATCAGACCAAAGCATGTGGCTTCCAGCTTGCTCGTGGGCACCGTGGCCTGTGCCACGCAGATGGGTGGGGGCCGGATCCCCCTGCACACAAAGACCCACCACGTGTGCAGTCTGCGCCAGCTCTGCCCGGGGCCAGCTGGAGGAGACCCTCTGTTTACAGCCGTGGACTGGTGGGCTGACAAGGCTGTTACTGAAGAACTCAGTGAGATGAGACTTGAGCTTGTGCAGAAAAATGACTGAAAACCCTGCTTGACCTGCCCTTAGGAAGGAAGGAGCCTGATCTGAGCAAATGGACTTCAGACTGGCAATGGGAGTGTCTGCTTAGGCGCCCCCCGGGCAGCCCAGTGGGGAAAGCGCAGTCAGAGAGGCCAGTCCCTGCCCGCCAGCTTTGGGGGAAAATGCCTCCCCTGTCAGCAAGTCAGAGAGAAGGACGGACCAAGAAGCCACATGTGTCCCATGAGCTCCCAGGCCCCCCTTAGGGCGTGGAGGGAGGGACCCTGGCACTAAGGCCACGTGAGAGCCAAGCAGTCCACATGGTGGCGAGCCACGTGAAACGAGCCAGTGAAGGAAGCCGGATGGAGACGGCCGGCGACAGCCCTTCGGGCTGGTCTGAGCAGTCATTCCCAATGGGACCCGTCTCCTTCATGCCCACAGAGCCCCCGGCACCCTGGAGAATCTGCCACAGAGGAGCAGGTGAAATGCCACGTTCTTCAAACAGACGGGGCTCCCTGGACCCGAGCGCAGCCTCCCAAGGCACATGCGAGTGATAGCAAAGCACAGCAGTCAGCCCCCCAGGGCGGGGGCCCCTCCTCACTCCGCCAGCCTGGCCTCTCCCAGGGGCCCTCCCAGAAGCATCGCCGACCTGGCAGCCTCAGGACAGGAGGCTGGGCCCTGCTGGACTTTGGGATCCCACTGACCCCTGAGCCCCACACCAAGGGACCTGAGTCAACTGTCAGTGATGAGACCTCGGGCTTCTGACAAGTTCCCAAGTCACCTCACGTCCAGCCCAGGCTGAGCGCCACTGCGCTGGGACAACCTGCATGTTTACAGAAAGGATCCACGGCTGCGGCTAATGTGGTGCCAACTCTGAGAGACCCCAAGATCGCCAAGCTGGAGGCCCCCGGCCACCTTCCCGACATCCCTGGCACGTCCCAGGAGCCTCACACACACCTTCACCTCCAGCTCCCCATCTCCCTCTGTCTGCCCAGCCGCTGCCTGGCGCTCGCCTCCCTGCCCCAGCCAGGCCCCTGGGAAAGGCCCCCTGCCAGACGGGACTCGGAGCCGGGAGGAGGTGTGGGAGCAAGGCACCACCAGGACCAAGACTGGGGACAGCAAGGACGGACGGGTGGGGCGCCCAGAGCACTTCAAAGTGTTGGGGTTTTGTTGTGTTTGTTTTTGGAGGTCCCGGGGATTGAACCTGGGACCTCACACCTGTGCGGCAAACACTCAGCCAATGAGCTACACCCACTCCCTTCAAAGCTATTGGAAGGTGGGTGGAGGTCACAGATGGCCAGGGGTTTCAGAGGGGAGAGGGCCCCTTCCTAAAGCAACTTGCAGCTCCCTCGACTCAGGGGCGTTAGGGTTTCCTTTTTGAGGACTAACCGGTTGTTGAACCCAGTGTCCCTTTTCTGGTCGACCAGATGTCCCTACTAAACCATACCTGATGTTCCATCCAAGTTCCTAAGGAAGGGTCAGCAGTTACTCTAAAGACTAGACTCTAAAAATTCCATCTCCCCTAACTGCCCATTCACATTACCTATGTAGACACATCAGAAATTTATTAGACTCTGATTAAACCTGTGTGATTTTACTACCTTGCTTTCTGCCAGCGAATAGCATTTTCTTAATTAGATGATGAATCACCCTGGCTGAGGCCTCCCAACGAGCTTATTCCCCATAAATGTTCATTTTAATTCTGTGAGTGGTTTAGTGGCAAGTGTTCCGACAGGGGCCAGGAGGTGTGAGCTCCCATTCTGATGTGGGCAGTAAGATTTCCCAGGCCCCGGTAGGCTGGTTGGGTCAGGTGAGCTAGGTTTGTCCGCCACAGTTCCAGCAGGAAGCAGGAGGGCGCGGCCCCTGGTGTTTGGAGGAGAGCCTTACTGAGGCGTGTCAGGTGTAGGAGACGGGCGGGCAGGGAGCCTGTGGGCAGACAGCAGGGCCCTGGCCTCTGTTCGGCTCTGTCTTGCTCCAGAGAGACTCAGCTCGTGCTCCTGAGAACCCCTGCCCTGGGTTCAGCAAGTTCTGCAGAACCCGTCCCTGCCTCCAGAGCCTCCAGCGGGCACAGCGGGCCTGGGCTGAGGGACCCACTGTCCTCGCCGCCAAGGACACTCAGCCCAGAGGACGGAAGGCGTTCCTGGCCCAGGCTGTGTCACTGCCGTCTGGAGTCAGCCAGCAGGGCCGCCCCTGGTTCTGCCAGGCCCATTCCTCCTCGACTCTGCTTCCGGAGGGTACCAAGCTGGGAGAGGAGCTTCCTCTCAGGACCCCCTCGGCCACCCCACTCCCCAGCGTCAGGATGGATCACTGGCTTCTCTGGGGTAAGAGTCCAGCTCTTCCCAACAGACTTAAGGAATTCCATAGAACACCCGGGTCGGTTTGCCCCCGGAGCGGCTCAGGGCTGGCCCTGGCCCCATGGGTCTGTGGTGGAGGCCCACAGCGTGGAATACAGCCCCTCACTTTAGAGGTGACGGCCACAGAGGAGAGCTGGGGGTATGGTGTCACCGCCTGGCTCAATTGGAACCGTGCAGGTGGCTGAATGGAGGCAGGACGAGCGAGAGGATGGAGTGAGCCGAAGTGAGCGGGCCGGGCAGGGTTCTCCAGAGAAACAGCCAGAGGATACACATGCCCACACGTACATAAAGAGACTTGTTTTAAGGAACTGGCTCATGCGACTGAGGGGGCTGGCAGGTCTGGAATCCACCGGGGGGCCGGGAGGCTGGACGCTCCAGCGGCAGTTGGTGTTGTCATCTTGAGGCAGAATTTCTTCTTCTCTGGGAAGCCTCAGCTTTTGCTCTTAAGGCGTCCAGTTGAAGGACAAGGCCCCACAACGGGGAGGGCGAGCTCCTCTACCTAAACGTAACCGATTGTAGATGCTCATCCCTGCCATAAAATGCCTTCGTGGAGACCTCTAGACAGTGCAGTGGGGACGACAGCCTCGCCAAGTCGACACGTAAAACTCGCCATACGCGAGTCTGGGGACCACACGCTTCGCTCGCTTCACTTTGAAATCTCGCTGTTGGGGACATTCTGAGACACGGGGGACGCTGAGCCAGGGCTTACGGAGGCAGAGACAGGGAGCGGAGAGCACAGGTGCTTCCCTGACCCCAGGGAAGAGGGGAGCAAAGAAGGAACGGCCGGGGCCGAGCCGGGCTCCCATGGCTAGTCAGGGCTTGCCGCACCCCTGCGGCCCAGAACCTTCCGCGAGGGCACAGGGACCCATGGAGCTCGGCGGACACCCCGTGTAAGCTTAGGTGAGCTGTCCCGCTGCCGGAGGCCTCAGACCCAGGTGCTCTAGGGACACAGTGACAGACATCCACCTCGAATACTTTAAAAGTTCATAGAGAAGCTTCGAGGTGAAAAGACAGGGGAGGCGGTGGATGAGGAAACGTTTGCAACAGATGAAACACACAAAAGATAAGCATCCAGAATCATCCTCAAATCACGGAGAAAAAGAAAAAGAGCTGAAAAGACAGAGGCAAGGAAGTGAGGCAGCAGCTCCTAGAGGGAGAGACGCCAATGTTCCCTAAACATCTAGAAAGATGCTTGACCCTAAAGGTAATCGGGAAAATGCAAATGAAGCAGCATGGACCGCAGTTTTCAGCCGTCAGATTTGCAAAACTTTTAAAGACGGGTGGTGTACAGCGTTGCAGACGTGTGTGGAACAGGCCTTTGCGTGTCCCATTAGAAGCACAAAGCTGCACGGTCTTGAGGAGGCGATTGACGCTTTCTCTCCAAATGCTTGCCTTTTGACCCAGAGATTCCGTTCACGGAGTCTGCTACACGCCAGGGCTTGTGCTGGCACTGGGGACGGCTGCGCACAAGACAAAGACCCCTGCCCACGTGGAGCTCATGCCTAAGGGTGTTCCTGGGCAGTCACCAAAACCAGGTAGCCAGCAGGAAGTAGCCAGATCAATTACACACCTGTGCTGCGGAGCACAGGCTGAAACGAATGCGCTAGACGATTCTGGCACGGAGAGCTCTCCAAGACACACCATTACATTAAGAAGAAGCCGCACACAATACGTAAACTGAGGTCATGTGCATCCTTAAACCCATGAAAATGCACCATAAGTTAACCCCAGCCCCTCCACGCGGTCAGCAGTCAACGCAGTGACTCTGGGGAACTGAGCAGGTGCCGGAGGAGAGAGGCAGGGGGCTGCGAGTTTTTCTCCTATGCATCTACTGGGATCTAATTGTACGGGGAACACACTCCTCCCAGCTCCCGCCCCACCCTGCACAGCCAGCTTCCAGGCTCTTCTATGCCCTGAGGCTCCCAGGCAGGTGGGCAGGCAGGGCTTGAGTAGCTCCTCCTGTGGCCCGTTTTAATGGGGGGGGGGGGCACACAGCCTCTGACTCCCTCCAGGCCAAAGGCTGGGGGCCTTGGCTACTGATCAGGGCCCCTTATGGAGGAGGGAGCCAGGCCTGGGCAGCAGAGGGGCTCTCCAGGGGTCACCAGCAAGTGATGGGCAGTGGCTGGTGCCCAGCACCTCTCCAGGGGCTCTGGGCAGCCAGCTCGTTCCATCTCTCTCTGCCTCCCCCGTCCTCCCTCTCTCCCTCTCCCTCTCTCTTCTCTCCCTTGGTGCCTCCCAGCACCCAGGCTTTTATGCAGACACAGAAGATGCTGCGATGCCCAGAGCCTCCTGCAGCAGGGGGTCTGTCTGAGGAGGGCCAGGGCTTCTCTGCAACCTGGACCGGGTGCCCAAGGCACTGGGTCGGGAGGCCATCCAGGCGGGTGCTGGGGCCACAGCGCCAGGCCTGGGGGAGCCCCTCTCACAATGTTTTTGTTCGTTTGTTGTTGGTTGATCTCACCTGCCTTGAGTTGTCGTTTAATCACCACACAACGTACTTGGTTCTGATGGGAATCGTTTTTACCAGGATAGAACTTTGAGCTAAGATGTTTTGAGCTTTGATGAAATTTCAGGTCTCCCAGGATGTGTGGCTGCCAAAGGCCCCCCAAATGCCTCAGTGGAAACATCCGCTGCAGGCCCCGGCGTGGCTCTAAATGAGCATATGCCAGCGGCTCCGGTTTAACCAGCACACTGAGGTCAATGTCACTTCCGAGGGTCTGTCTGTGATTTCTAGATTTGATGATTTGACACCTGGGAACATCATGCAAAAAGAAATTAGTGCAGTTACAGCTAATGACTGTCTAGACTTGCAAACCCTGGGGTGTGGGCGAAGCGATCACCTCCTCAATCATCGGGGCCTGTCCCTGGGGACCACTGCACCGGCGACTCCTGCCCAGTGCAGCCCCTGGGCCTGGCAGCTCTGCTTGGCCACTCTGCGCAGCCTGGGGGCCGCGGCGGGGAGCCATGGAGGGGCCTCTCCCAGTGGCCTGGGCCAGCTCCCCTTGCTTCTTGGCACCCAGGTGCCAGGTGAGGCACAGAGCCCCCCCACCCCAGGGCCACAAGCTCCAGCCTCTGAAAGGTCAGGGCCCGAGCAGGCCGAGCCAGCAGTGGCCCTGAGCTGTGGGGCTGCCCGGGGACGACCTGGCCAGCTCTGGCCTCTGAGCCTTGGTGCACCAGCGCAGCTGGCAGAGATGGGTGGCCAGGCTGGCATGGGTGTGCAGGGGGCACAGAGCAGTCCAGCTGGAGGGGAGCCTGGGAAAGCCACTGTCATGCCCTGGGGGGGGGTTCTGTCTCCAGGGCCTTGGTAGCCCCCCTAGGAAGGCCCCCTCGCTGGACTGCCTGCAGCGGGAAAGCGAGCTTGGAAAACAAGGCCCAGGCGTGTCCTGTCATTTTGTGACCATCCCCGCCTCCTTGGCTACAGCGGTGCCGGCAGCGGCTGCAGCCCAGGGGCAGGGCTGCAGGTTTCGGTGGCGGCAGGTCCGGCTGCTTGGGAACACACACTCGGCCTCGGGACTTTGTCTGGAAACCCCTAGACCACATCAGGAACCATCCTACTGGGGAGAGGCCTCAGTGCCTGCACCTCCCTGTGTCCCACCCCCCGGGTCAGGGAGCTGGGGATGGGGTCCTCCACTGTCCCCACCCCCCAGGGGCCTCTGAGTGCTTTCTAGAGAGCCCTGGGAGCCACTGCCACCGGCCTGTAGGGCTCTGAGGGGGTGGTGCCGCCCCCTTCTCATGTTCAAAGCCAGCGAGACCCCGACAGCCCGCAGCAGGTCAGGTTTCACTCCTAAAGGAGGTGGCCGGGCAGCCTGGCCAGATGCGAATGTGGGGCTGGGGGCTGAGCGAGGCCGGGTCTGGTTTCTCCCCTGGAGACAGAAGCCCATTGTGACTGGCTCTCCCACGGGGCTTCCCAGCGAGGCCAGAGGCACCTCCAACCAGACGGGGGCAGCTACGGGGAAAGATGAGCCCCAAGGGGCAGGGCTGGCAAGGCAGGCAGGGGGACCCTTGGAACCTTCTGCCCTGCTCGTGGCAGCTCACACTGCACCAGGCTGCCGCAGGCAGAGCCCACCTCCGAAGCTTTCTTTTTCCTCCTCCTGCCTCCCAACTGCATGGCAGGAGCCAGCCTGGCTGGGGGGGGGGGTCTCAGCAAATGCTGGCCAAGGGGCAGGGCTTGTGAGTCAGCCGTCTCCACTCACCTGGGGCAGTGCGGCCCCACCCCCCCACACATAGTGACCAGGTGTCCCTCCTCACCTGGGGCAGTGCAGGCCCTGCCGGTCTGCCCCCACCCCCACCCCAGCAGTAGGCAGATGGGCCTGACACAGCCCTCGGAGCCACGTGGGGCCCTCCAGCAAGCACCGATGGGGTAAGAGGAGGGGGCGAGGCCCCATTGCTGGCGCCCCCTCCTCTGGCAGCCTCTGCGGCTCCCTGGCGGCGGCGAGAACCCATGGGCCGCACTTTCTCACGGTTTGAGTTACAAACCCTGAGCCGGGTTTAGTGACGGGATTAATTAAACGGATCAGAAATTACCCTTCTCTGGTTTTCCTTTTCTACCTTGCTTTCTGGCAAGCACCTAATTCAGAATTGTCAAGGACTTTCCCCTCCTCCCCTCCTGGGACTGGGCACAGTCTCAAAACTACTGAATGCCAATTAATTTGTCTCATTTGCATGAAAAAGTGCAGAAGATGTCTTTTTACATAATTAACTATATTTTGCAAGTCATTAAAATTCTGCAGCCCTGCCCACAGTAGCGCCCTATTCACCACCAGAGATAAGTGCCGAGAAGTGGGGGGGAGGGGGCCCTGAGACCCGAGGCGCAGGCATCCCTGATGCATATTCATGAGAAGGGGCTGCCACCCCCATAGGGCCCAGCGCCCCGTGGATTCCCACTGCCTGAGGGAGTGGGCTCAGTGGGGTCCTGCCAACGAGAAGAGGGAAGGTTTGGGTGGGCTGCAGTGGAGGCCATGCCTTCCCAGGACCTCTGGGCAGGTCTCTCTGCTGGGGCCGCCCCTCCCCATCCCCAGGCCAACATAGAGCACATCCCAGCCTTCTAGAACCATCCCTGGGTGTCCAGAAGAGAGGGCAAAACCCAGAGGCAAGAGGCTGAGGAGGGGTCCGTCTGACCTCTCCTGCCTCCTGGCCTATGCCCCTCCCTCCCGCAGGCTGCTCCTGGGTTATAGACCCCAAGATTGTATCCCTGCGAAAAGAGGGTCCTCAGCCCAAAGGGAAGCCCCCCTCCTGCTGGTTCCAGCCACGGCTAACGTTGGGGCCCTCCTGGGCCTGGCAGTGGAGACACCCCAGCACATGGCGCCATCCCTGTTTGGTGTCCCTGCTGTGAGGGCACCCTTCCTGCAGAGTTCGTCGGGCTGAGGAGAGGGCTCCAGGCAGGGGACCCCCTTTGCAGCCCAGCTGCTCCATGTCTCCTGGTCTCCGTTTCCTCCTCTGAGACGGGGTGACACTTCCCTCCCTGAGGCTTTGCCTTGATGGATTTGGCACAGTGCCTGGAGTGGCCGGCCACAGGCCCTGACCCTCTCTGGCCATTGCTCCCCCTCCCGCTATGGCTGTGCCTCGCTACGCCTCCAGACGGTCCACAGCACAGCCCTGGCGCACTGTGGAGAGCCAGATGCGGCCATCCCTCATGTGGGGCAGCCACCAAGGGGCAAGCGAGGGCACGAGCCCCACGGAGATGCAGAGCGGGCCACGGGCCAGCAGGGACGGGCAGAGGGCTCTGCACAGAGAGGCTGAGGCTGGGGGCACACCCAGGTCTGGTCCTTTCGGCGGAGAGAGAGAGCTGCAAGGGCCCCCACGTGGATGTGCTGGCTGAGGGGGATGGGAGGGGTCCCTGCACCACATGGGTGGGGGGCTGGCATGGGAGGGCAGGAGCAGGTGGAAGGGGGCGTCTTCCAGCCTCGGGCAGTTCCCTGAGGCCAGGCTGCCATGGGAGCTGTAGTCGAGGAAGCCCCGATCCACAGGGACCCCACCTTTGCCCCAGTGGACAGTGAAGGTTGGAGAAGGGCTCCTGGTCAACCGGGGAGAAGGGGAATCAGGAGGGGCCCAGCCAGTGAGGGAGGGCAGGTCTAGGGGCCCCTGGGGGCCCAGAAGTCAGCAGAGCAGGAGGTCGGGGCGAGGGGGAGGGTGCCAGCTGCCCCCACCCCATCCTCCTGGAGAAAGCTGCCTTCTCCTCCCTGGAGGGGGCCAGAGACATCCGCGGCCACAAGAGCCGGGAGTGGGACTGCCCTGGCGAGTGTCCATGCACAGGGTCTTTGGGAGCAGGACCCCTCAAAGGGCTCGGGGGCCCTATGGGCGACAGGGACAGCTGCAGGGGCTGCACAGAGGGAACCACAGAGGGTCTCTGCTCACCAGAGGAGAGGGCACTGCTGACCGGTCGTTCCAAACAAACTGATGGCTGAGCCACCGTCTGTGTAATTCCATGAGCGCAGCCCACAGAGGCCCTGCCACAACACCCCAATCTTCACCCCAGAAAGCTTCAAGTCGGATGCACTAATGAAAATAATTAAACTGCCCTACCCCTGAGGGCATGAGAGCTGAAGCTCAGCCCAGCAGCAGTGAATATGAAAGAAGGCCGGGGAGGCTGGCGGAGAGACAGGGTCAGAACGGCAGTGGCTCCGAGTGCTCCCGCAGGCCGCATCCCCCTGCGCAGCCTCCGGGCAGATTCCCTCTAGCAGCCCGATGCCACCAAAATCCACAGTGCACGTGGCCGGGAGCCAGGAATTGGGCCCAAACCCCTAGAGGGGGGCGTCACCCGCAGCCTCGTGGGGCAGGAGCGCAGTCTCGTCCGCAGGCAGCAGCCGGGGGCCCCTGGCCGAGCCCCCGCGGGTTTGGATGAACAAATGGGCAGGCGTCCTCCTGCAGACCTGTAGACCCGTGCATAGTAAGAGCCGCAGGACGCACGCCGAAGCTGCAGGTGCTGACAGCAGGCGGGTGCTGCCAGCTCGCGCCGCCATGCCGTTTTCATTTCCTTCTCTTTCTTTCCCTCCCTTCTTCCTGCTTTCTCTGAGCCTGCAAGGAGGTGCTGCGTGGCTCCCGGGTAGCCCAGGGCAGCCCTCAGACCTGGCGCCCGCCGTCTCCTGCCACCCCCAGCATCCACGCTCCTGAGCAGTTCCAGAGTCGCAGGCTGTCCCTGAGCTGGGCGGGGACGGGCCACCAGGGCTTTCTCTGTCCTCAGGCGAACACAGAAGGGAGGCCCGGGGAGGCCGCCACCTGCCGCCGCCTCCCGCTCCTGCGTCCCCGGGCATCTCAGAGCAGGGGTGTCCTGCGTCCTCCAGCACGCCTCATCCCAGGGCCCGTTCCCCGCCTGCCCCCACCTGGGTGCCAAAGACCTGCTCCCAGCTCTGGAGGGGACCTGGGGTCCTGCATCCCGCTGGCCGGCCGTCACAGCCCCCAGGCACCCCAGCCTCCCGCTCGCTCGCCAAGGCTGCAGCGTTGCGGCCTGCCGTGGGGAGGGGGCAACCGTCGCTTGGACCCAGGGGCCTTGCAGTTTGCTTTGGACCAGGGTGCAGGGTTGGGCCAGCCATGCCCCCATCAGTGGGGACAGGCGGGGGAACCTGGAGCCCCAGGACAACTGCAGCACGAGCTGCACGTGCTGGGCCCTCGCCCCCGTCTCCTGGCTTCACAGTAGCCTCTCCCCCTGGGGACCCTGCCCACGCGCGGAAGGCCTGGCCGGCTGGCTCTTCTCTGGCCCCAGGGAAGCCAGGGCAGAGGCAGCACAGGGTGTGACGGGCAGAGGGCAGGGGCGAGGCCCAGGGCTCAGGGTGGGTGAGGGTCCCGGAAGCGGGTCTCTTAGGGGTGGCCCAGCACTGGGCAGGGTCTGTGCATTCGTGGACAGCCCCAAAGAAGAATTCCAAGCAAGGCCCTCAGAGAGCTGGTCACTGCTGGGGGTTCCACCCTGCTCCAGGCAGGAGCTCACGTACTGCTCCCGAGGTGGAGGTCGAGCTCCCCCTGGGGCAGCCGGGCTGGGAGGGCCGGGTGTGGGTCGCATCTCCTCAGAGGTGGCCACCGTCTCCTTCTGGGACCAGCCGCTGCCGCGCTTACCTTGGAGACGTGCCCTTCCCTTGTGTGGTCCTGTCTTCTCCTGAGGTGGGAGGGAGGGAAAGTCTGAGCCTCGAGCTGCCCCGTGGAGGGGTGACCTTGAGGGAAACAGCTGCTGGGCCCACGACCATCAGGAGCCCGGTAAACCTCTTGGCAGGCCTGTTCTAGAACATTCCAAGTCAAGTCAGGGCACTGCCATTCAATTCCATTCAGAAGGCTTGTTCATGGCTTAACCCTGACCGGGGAAATTATCAAGATAAATGAAAGACGTATAAATAATAATACAAATATCAAAGGGTTGCTGAGACTATCTAATGGGGTGACAAGGCCCCTTGCAAGATCATTCATAGTTGCAAACAAATGGTTCTAAACGACCCTCGGTCATTCTGTATCAGAATGTAATTTAATTATCAAAAGGACCAAACAGAAACAAAGCAACAAATCCTGAAGTATCGGTTCCCAGAGACAGCTCCCTGTTTTGACAGTCATCAGCTAGGAAGCTCGGGACCCCCACCCAAGGCAGCCCCCACCCTTCCGGGCGTGTCCTGCGGGGCCTGTGCCCCTCGTTTGCTCCTCCCCTCAGGCCCCACCTCCTCGCCAGGTACTCTCTGGAGCTGACCACTCGGCCAAGCCCCCGCCCTGGGCCCGTCCCCCAAGCCCTCCAAGGACCTGGGCGTCGGCAGGGTCTTTACAGGGACTCAGGTCAGGTTGATACCGTGGAGAAGGGCTCCAGCTGCCCAGGGGGCCTCCAGTTGGGTCCCTTCCAGATAGGCTTTCTCCTCAGCTGCTCCATTCCCACCTGCCCATCCCACCTGTCCATCCAACCTGTCCAGCTTGGCTAAAGGCCTCCCAGGCCCCAGCCAGCTGAGGAAATCCCCTCCTTACCCTCTTCCCAGAATGACCCAGAGTGGGACACCCTTTCCCTTCCGAGGTAGAGTCTGACCCCATGGCCCTGAGCCCAGGGTGGGGGACGGGCTTCTCCGGTCCTTGTGGGGGAGGCGGCTGGTTCAGCCAGGTCCAGCCGGCCTGCTCTGCCCCTCCCACCTGACACCTCGTTGCCCAGGCCCGGTCCTCAGCCCCCATCGCCTAGCAGACCCATGCTGGGACAAACACACACACACACACACACACACACACCCATCCCACAAGCAAGAGGGAGGGAAGCAGCTGTGCAAATCCAGGCTTAGAAAAAAAATGAAGGCAGCTCTGGCAACGACCTTCCCTTGATGTGTCTGGACAGTGGCTTCTCCTTGCAGCCTGAAGCACCTGCATTTGCATCACTGATCAGGGGCAGGACCCTCCGCAGGCCAGGAGCTGGGTGGCTGCCCAGCTTGGTGGCGTGAGAAGAAGACACAGCCATGCTGGACTCCCGCAGGCAGGGCTGCTCTGCCTCGAGGGCCAGCCGGGCACTGCCCAAAGGCAGAAATCACTCGTAATTTCCAAAATCGGGCTTCTTTTATTTCTGAACTGGAAGGATTATCTATGTCTAAGTCTAAGTCTATAATTCTATGTCTAAGTCTATGTCTATGTCTATGTCTAAGTCTATGTCTATATCTAAGTCTATGTCTAAGTCTATGTCTAAGTCTAAGTCTATGTCTAAGTCTAAGTCTATGTCTAATTCTATGTCTATGTCTATGTCTAAGTCTATGTCTAAGTCTATGTCTATGTCTATGTCTATGTCTAGGTCTATGTCTAAGTCTATGTCTAAGTCTATGTCTAAGTCTAAGTCTATGTCTAAGTCTAAGTCTATGTCTAATTCTATGTCTATGTCTATGTCTAAGTCTATGTCTAAGTCTATAATTCTATGTCTAAGTCTATGTCTATGTCTATGTCTATGTCTAAGTCTAAGTCTATGTCTAGGTCTATGTCTAATTCTATGTCTAATTCTATGTCTAAGTCTATGTCTAAGTCTATGTCTAAATCCATGTGTAAATCTATGTTTATGTCTAAGTCTAAGTCCAAGTGTATGTCTATATCTCTCTGTCTCTGTCAACATCTACATCTTCATCTATATTTAAACAATCTCAAGGCAAATGTGGTATTGTAAAGTGTGTATATGTTGCGTGTGTGTGAGTGAGAGAAAGTGAGAAGGAGCATGAAAAAAACCTGCCAAAGAAGATTAAATGGGAACCACTGAAACTGCTGGCTTGACTGTGGTAAGTAGTTCTATTCTTCTCTTCAGGTGGTGAGAGCATTCTCCATCCCTGGTCCCTTCCTCGGGACACTGGGAACATTTATTTGGTGGCTGGCCGCAAGCTAGCTGCTTCCTAAAATATTGACACCACGTTGACCAGGCTTCCGGCAACCTCAGGACAAGGACTCCCAAGCAGCAGGTACGAGCCCTGGACAACCCCTGTATGAAGCAGGAGTGAGCACTGCCCTTTCCTGTCCACACTGCGGGGCCCAGGAATTGGCTCGGCCTCCTCCAAGGGCCTCGTTTGCAGCTCCCTCGTGCCTCGTCTAAAGGCAGCAGCCTCCTGAGGTAGATGGCAGGATGGACTAATGGACTGTGGTTAGTGGGGTGCTGGAGGCCCCCGGACCGGCATGAGGATTTACACCTTAGATATTGGCAAACACAAAAAATTGAGTTGTTTGCGTGTTTGTTTTCTCCTCGAGAGCTGGTAACTGTGCACATTTACCAGCACCCCATCCACGTTTCCTACACTGATGAGCCTGCCCTGTCTCACCATCGCCCCTTTCTCTTGGTGATGCTTGCATATGTATTCACCCAAGCCTCGTTTCACAATTGTACCTGCTCTGTGGCAACCACTGGGCTCAGTACCAGGAATGCAAGAGTGCAGGCCACTGGCTCTGCTCCCCGGAACCCAGGGTTGATGGAGGAGTGATTGCAGAGGACACACAAGATGCTGATCAAGTTGGGAGAGCAGGCTGCTCTGGGCAGAGAGCACAGCGGGCTCCAGAGGCTGCCGGTGGCTCTACACGGCTGGGAAGAAGGGCCCGTTTGGGGCAGGAGGTGGCAAGGCCAGAGACACAGGCAGGGATAGGACCACAAGGAGCAGCTCAGGCCAGGCTGCAGGACATTCTTTATCCTGAGGGGACCTGTGGCTGGGCTGGGGTACCTCAGGTTCTCACCATTTTGCAAAGAAAGTCTTTTTGCCTTCTGGTTCAGCCAGGCAAACACCTCGTCACAATTTGTAGCTTCAAATGGACCCTGTCATCATGGCCCATCTGACTTCCTGGCCAGCGGGGCAAGTGTTTTCTGAGGTGTCAGAGCCAGAGAATAGGGGCTAGGGGGTGGGAGTTCCAGGGGGTGCAGAGGGCATTGGCGAGTTAGCCTGGGCCCCAGGCACCAGAGGTCTGTCCACCCAAGCGTGCCTGGCATCTGCATGTCCATCCTGCCAGCATCCAGCATCCTCTCCAGCAGGGAGCCGCCACTTTGCGGTAGCACTGTCACCGAGTCTGACAATACTCAGCCTGCAGCTCTTTGTGCCTCCTCTCCCCATGGCTGCCTGCTGTTTCATTGGGTGCTCGGGCCTGGGCTCCTGGGAATGGCCAGCTGCTTCCACGGTCCTCACTCCATCACAGGGCATAGTCCCTGGACCGGTCCAGGTGAAGCCAGTCCTTTTCCTCCTAGAGGAAGTACTGGCCTGCTGGCCTGAGGCACAGGCACAGCCCCTTACCACCAGCTCTGGGCTCTCGCCTGACTTGGGGTCTTCTATTCTGGTTCCCTACCTACTTGGGGGGCAACAATGAGAAGGGTCCCTGGACATGCCTGGGGACAGCCCTCCCCTGGGAAGCGAAATTGCTCAGTCTGATTTCCTGTGCCCACCCCCAGTCCCCACAGACCCACACCTAGACCCACTCAGGAAGCGCCTAGAGTGGGCCACGGGCAGCCATAGTCACAGCCACTTCCAGGGGCCTGCCCAGGCATTAGACCTTTCCCAGGGGTGTGGGTGGGCTTGTGTGGATGAGTTTGGGTGATGACCCTGCAGCCATCTACTCCCTCTCTCCCAGCTTGGGTGGGGTACACTTCCTGTCCACTGATGTGAGGCTTGGCCACAGGACTTGCTCTAGCTGGGAGGACATTAGTAGACGAGACACAAGCGAAGGGCTTGCATGCATGTCCACAGTTTGGTGAGGCTCTTGTTATCTGTAATCTGCCTTGAGACAAACATGCCCAAGTAGCCTTGTGTCTTCACCCTGGGCCCCAGGCTACAACACATGGAGGCAAGTCCAAGGCCAGCCAACTCACAGGCAAAGCAGAACCTCCCAGCCTAGCTCTGCTGAAACTGCTCAACCTGCAGACCCATGGGTATGAGAACAAATGCTTGTTGTTGCATGTCATTGGGTTTGGTTTGGCATGGCTTGTTACACAGCATTATTGAGCAATGGCTGACTAATGCATGGGGCCAGAGAGAAAGAGCATCGTAATCCTTATTGCCGAGTACCCTAGCATTAAATTAGCTCTGCCCAGAAGGGATGAAGCTCAAAGAGAACATTGCTCTCTGTTCTTGAGAAACCACTGAATTATATGAAGAACAAACTTGGGGAAATGGCCCTGGGTTTGTATCCAAGACTCTCGGCATTGGCCTGACCCTATCTCGCCCTTGTAGGACCTCTTATCAGACAGCCTGGAAGTCTGACTCCATGCCTGTCTGTCCTGGAGCCTGGCCCAGGCATGCCACAGTCGCTGGAAAATACCCCTTTCTGAGCCCACCTCCCTCCTGCCCCTGACTGCCCACTGAGGCCCCAGCCCTCGCTCCTTCTCTCGGGGTCCCCAGCTCTGGCCCAGAGTCTTTAGATCAGGCCATTAGACCTCGGAGTGATGGAGCCGTTTTGTTCACAGTTTTTCACCATCCCTGATAGAAGCCAGCAGGCGACTGGTGGGTCGTGGGCCGAGAGAGGCCTCACCTGTAGGGTCAATACGGGGTCAATGCCCTTTATGGACCGTCCCCAGCTCACGTCACCAGCTGATTCTTATCCAGAGAAGGTTTTTAACCAAGTTCTGCAAGGCCACCAAGGACATTGAGGAGTCACTTCTCAAATCCTCTGGCATCATTTGTTGTCCAAAGACACTAGAATAACAGGATGGAAACGAAGCCCCTTTCCATAGTGGGTGCTTCCACAGAAGCTGGCGTCTGCTGCATGCTCGGAGGAGGGGAACCAGCTCTGTCAGCCCAGTCCCCAGCCCCTCCGGCCACCTGAGAGGACTTTGACACTTTGGGGTGAAAAGGGAGTGTCCCGTCACCCTAAGGAAGGTCGGCCCCTTGGAAATGCCAGGCCCAGGCTCTGGCCAAGGGGTGGCAGCCAGGTTGGGGGCACAGCCTGGTCAAGCATGCAGGACAGATGGACAGCACAGAGATGTTTAAGAGAACACCTGGGTCAACCAAGTGGCCCGGGCAGGGGAGAGGCTGGACTGCCCAGAGCCCTGGGGCCAAGGGGGATGCCAGCACAGCCAGCTGGAGGAGACAGAAGGCAGCGGCACTGCAGCGAGGGATCCAAATGGCCGGGGGGTTGGCGCTGAGTGATGTCCCAGCAAGCGCTCGCCCACCTCCACGACGCGTGTTCCAGCTAGGTCGGCTTTCCTGTCCCGTGCTGCTCCTCTCTCCCCACTGCCCAGCCTGGGACAGCCCCTCGCTGGGGGAGATGAGGAGGGGGAACTGGAGAGGCTGGTGGCTTAGGACTGGGCGAACGGGGCTGTGCTAAAGCAGAAGGAAACCAGCAGGAAAGCAGGACTCTCCCGGGACCTCGTCCAGACTCGGAGAGAACGAGCACACACACCCCTGCCCCCGGCCTCACTAGCCCCTGATGAACCCCAGCTTACCTGGGGCGTTATGGGCGACCTGCAGACTGCCCTGACCGTTGACCCCCTCCTCCTCCCCGAGCTGCCTCCTCTGTCCCCAAGGCTTGGTTCTGCTGGCAGCACCAGGAAGCCAGCTTCTGCTCCTCCGTCCTGTCCCCCTCCCCAAGCACCGAGCAGAGACTCTCAGATGGATGGAGCTTGGGTGGTGGGCCAGGCCAGCCTGGCCACAGGATGGCTGCCTCCTCTCACCACCCCTCACCAGGACCAGGGCCCAAGGCCAGGGATCTGGAGGTGGAGGGTCCCAGGCCAGCTCCGGCCCCTGTTCTGTTGGACCCTTGGGTGGGTTTGTGAAGCACGCTGGATTCTCTGACTGCCTTGATCTCCAGACCTGGTGGAGCCACAGGTGGGCTCCGTTTTTGGCGAATGGGGACCAGGGATGGGGGGGCAGAGGAGGAAGTTAGAAGGAACAGGAAGCCTGGCGGCAGGATCCGGCAGCATCCCCTGGAAGTACAGCAACATGTTGGACGTTCCGGTCCCTGCCTGGCCCACGGGTCCATGGCTCACCTGGTTGACAACCCACCTGAGCCGAAGGAGAGATGGGCGCCTCAGAAAAAGGGTTTTTCCAATAGCCCTCAATTTGGTGATGGGAAAGTTCTAGACTAGCTGCTGTTGCTTGCTCTTTGTTTGCCAGTGGGGAGCTCAGCACTCTGGAACAACGGGGAGAAGGCTTCCCCAAATACACTTGGGCGTGACCTATCTGACCATCTCCTGGACCCAGAATTGTTCAGTCTGTTTCCAGAGGCCCAGGAGTGCCCAATCCCACCCCCACCCAAAGCCACACAGCCTGGCCCTTATGTAGACGCAGTCTGGGGTTGCGGGGTCACACCTGGCCAAGGGTGCAGAGAGAGAGGCCCCCATAGCTGCCCAGTGACCGAGGCCCCATGCGGTCCCCAGCTGGCCTCAGCAGCCCCTTATATTCCCCCCATCCAGAGCTTCCTACAATAGGGTTTCGGGGTACATGATTCCCATAGTCATTTGAAAACTGCTTTCTAATTCCACCCGTGGTTGAGCTGAAATCATTTGGCCTTTCTTTATTCCAGTAACTTATCCTGGCGTGTCCAGGCCACCTCCCTGACGAAACCCTTTTCAGAGCCCCGCGCTCGTCCCCGTCCACAAGCCCTCCCACACCAGCTGCGTGAGTAATTGCTCTTCGCCTTCCTGCCTCTCATTTCAGATTTTCACAAACTCGGGCTGGTTCTGTGATTGAGTGACATCTTCCAATGAGACAGAGGGGTGGCAATAGTGACAGGACTCTATAAATGGTCTTGTCACAAAAGCTAGAAAAACAGCTTAAATCCAGAGGGGAATGTGCATGTTAATTAGCATTTTTAAAACAAAAGAACTTCACAGTAGTGGAGCCTAGCAGCTTGGCACAAATGGCAGCTAAGGGGAGCTAGTGTAGCTTTCTGTCCTCCAAGCCCCTCTGCATTTGAACCATTATAGTCCCCTCCCCAACACCATATAAAAATAATTTTAGATGTATTGAAGAAAAATATGAAAGGGAAACTATAAATATGTTAGAAAACAATGTAAGAGAACATTTTCATGATTTAGGAATGGCAAAGATCTTATCAATCACTTGCACCAACAACAAAAAAAAAAAGGAATGGCAAAGGGTTTCAACAAACAAGAAAGCATAGACCATAAAGGAAAAGACTGATTTTCCAGTTCCAGCAGCAGTGAAGTAGTTATTTGTCAACTAATTTGTAACTCATGGTGGACTAATTATTTGTAAACTGATTCTACTGAGGGCAACAAGAAAGCTAGACAACATGTGGGAAACCACATGTGACAGTTTGAATTTGGTGAATCCCAAAAAAAGATTATGCTCTTGAACTAATCCATTCCTGTGGGTGTGGGGCCCTTTTGATTGGACTACATCAATGAGGTGTGACTCGGGTTAGGGCTCGGCCCTCCTGCTGGAGCTTTATGTAAATGGAGACACGCAGAGAGATGCACAGGAAAAGGAAGCTGCCATCTTGATCCTGACATTTGAGAGAAAGGAGAAAGGAGAAAGGAGAGAGAGAGGGGTCTCCAGGTTTGCCTATAGCTGCAGAAAGGCAGAGAAGCCCTGAGGGGCTGGAATCACCTGAGCACAGAGGACAGGGAAAGAGGTCCCTGAGGGGCTGAGCCCATGGAACAGCTCAAGGCTGAACGAGCCATACGACTGATCATCACGTGGTGAGCACATCAGGATCACCAGCAGCTGACTTAGGTGAGAAAGAATCTCTGATGGTACCTTGCTTTGGGCATTTCACGGCCTCAGAACTGTGAGCTTCTACCCCAAATAAATTTCCCATTATAAAAGTCAACTCATTTCCAGTACTTTGTATCAGCAGCCCTGTGGCAAACTAAGGCACCACATGTTTGAAGAATTGGAGAGAAGCCAAGTCATTAAGGACTTGGGGGGCTGTATCCCAGGGAAAAGGCAAGTTCGTAAAGATGATCCCAATTTTCAGTGCCTCTTTCTCCCTCAAGACATTGACAGTCATTAAAGCTGAGACAGAAAATCCAACAGCTTCCAGAAATCTTACAGGGCTAGAGGACAAAAATTATTATTGATGCCCAAGATGTTGATGCCATATGGACCCAAGAAAAACACAGTCTTAAAGTTAATCCATTCCTGTGGATGTGAACTTATTGTAAGTAGAGCCTTTTGATGAGGTTACTTTGGTTAAGGTGTGGCCTAGGGTGGGTCTTAATCCTCTTACTGGAGAATGAAATTCAGACAAAAAAGAGAGGAAGCCACAGGAAGCAAGAAGCTGAAAACAGCAAAACCTGAAAAAGGGAGAGGCCAGCAGACACTACCACGGGTCTTGCCACGTGACAGAGAAGTCCTGGATCACTGGCATCCAGTCTTCAGTGAGAAAGCATTGTCTGATAATGCTTTGAAATGCACATTTTTCTCAACCTCAGAACTGTAAACTTGTAAGCTAATAACTCCCCACTGTAAAAACCAACCTGTTTCTGGTGTATTGTTTTTGGCAGTCTAGCAAACCAGAACAATGTCCACCAAGAGGTTTGGAGGGGCAGCTGTAAACAATCCAGGATTCCCATTGTGACCTTCTAGAAGTATGGGGACATCAGGGAAAAAATTGATCAGCCCTCTCAAAGACTGGAACCCCACTTCAAATCAGGTCAATCCCAAATGGATTAGGGATCTTCCAGAAGCAAACCCTAATGCTTGTCCAAGCAAAAGTAAATATATTACTCATAACATCAAAAAGTAGAAACAACCTAACCACCCATAAATTGATGAAGGAATAAACAAATAACACCTAACTATACAATGTAATATTACTCAGCCATAAAAGGGAATGAAGTTCTGATATGATATTACAACATGGATGGACCTTGAAAACAATATGCCAAGTGAAAGAAGTCAATCATAAAGGCCACACACTATCTGATTCCATTTATGTGAAATGTCGAGAATAGGCAAATCTATAGAAAAGGAAATCAGATTAGTGATTGCCAGGGACTTGGGGAGGAGGGAATAAGGAATGATAGCTAAAAGGTATGGGATGATTAAAGTGTTTGAAAATCAGATAATGGTAACGGTTGCAAAACTATGAGTATACTAGAAACCACTGAATTATATACATTAAAAGGGTGAATTTTATAGTATGTGATTTTTGCTAAAATAGCTGTTATTTTTTAATTAAAACATGTTTTAAAAATTCACTTAAATATTTGTACTTTTTCCTCATTTGTAAAATGGAATATTACCTGAATTATGAATATTATCAACTTTGAAGTTCAAGTGTGATCAGGAATTAAATGTTTTAAAAATGCTAAAAATCATTAACTGCTACAGACTTACCCTCATAAAAAATTGTAGCACCAGGCATAATATAAGAAACAAAGTTTTCAGACATTGAACAACAGGCAGCCCAGGACAGCGAGCCCTACATTTCCTTGGCTTCCTGCCTAGAGGCAGTTTCCAGGCTGTGGTGCAGAGACCAGGCACAGAAACAGAGCCCAGCAGTCTCGATGAGTTGCAAAAATAGAGAACAGAGTTTGCAGAGGCAAAGGCAGCTGGAATGTGCTTGACAGAGAGGAGGGAGCTTCAAAGAGAGTGAGCGCTGGCTATCTGCAGTGCTGAGTGCTGATGTACGCATGTGTGGGGTTAAATTGCATAATCCCTATGCAGAAAACCGGAAAGCAGCAAGCTGAACAATTACTAGAGCTCACACAGGGCTGGGAATAGTCGACATGCCCACCAGCCAGAATGAAGGGGCTTCCTAAGACATGAGGCACTGGCGAGAACCCTCAGCAGGGTCTCAGCATAAAACAGAAGCTAAATTAGACTTAGACTACATGCAACTCTAGACATGGACTCAGAAAACTTGAGAGAAAGCCTTCACTTCAGTTAAGGAAGTGATTCAAGCACATGCTAGGGGTAAAAAACAGTCTTTAAAGAAATACAAGAAAATATCAGAAAACAAAGTAAAATTTACAATGTCTGGCATTGAATCAAAAATCATCATATTTAAAAAAGAAATATGATTCATAACCAGAAGAAAAATCTATCAATAGAAACAGACCCAGAAACAACATAAATAATAGAATTAGCATACAAAGCCCTTAAAACAGATATTTTTAAATATTTTAAATGTCTAAAGGAAAACATGAACATAATGAAGAAAGGAATAAGCCCACAAGGAACTCCAAATGGTGAAAACATAAAGTATCTGAATTGAAAAATACACTGGATGGGATTAACATCAGACCAGATACTGCAGAACAAAAAAATCAGTGAACTTGAAGATCTAGCATTAGAAACCATCCAAAATGAAGCACAACAGAGGGGTAGACTAAAAAAATCCATAAAACAAAAAGAAACAACAAAAAGAAACATCAGAAAATGCCAATCCATCTAACATTTATATACTTGAAGTCCCAGAAATGTGTCTCTCTCTCCTGGCAGACATGAAGTCTTGGAGGGTCATGCAAGATCCCAACCAAATGCTTTGCTTTCATCTTGGAGGACTCCTTGCAATGGTTCTCCAAAGAATCCATGGTCTCCCTCACCTCCAGCCTCTGCACATGGTACTCTCTGCCCATCATGCTATTATACACACTTGTCTTTCAGACACAAACACACAAGGACAGTGACATCGTCTGGTTTACTCAACACTGTATTCCCAGAGCCCAGCACAGCAGTAGTTCAATGTACATTGGATGGATGGATGGATGGATGGATGGATGGATGGATGGATGGATGGA
>JAKSZT010053931.1:66168-109087 GCA_026826555.1 Tolypeutes matacus | reverse complement strand
GGATGGATGGATGGATGGATGGATGGATGGAAAGATGGATGGATGGAAAGATGGATGGATGGATGGATGGATGGATGGATGGATGGATGGATGGATGGGTGGATGGAGATTTAAATGAATGGATGGAGGCTTGGAAGACTACTCTGACGTCCTTGGCAGGATAGGGCCACCATTTCCATAATCTCCTGCACCAACCCTTAGTACTTGCCACACACTGCCTTGAGCAGCTGTTTTCTCATGGTTCTACCCAGGATGCCTGGGGCACAAAACCAAGGGAGGCACTCACTCTCAGCTTCATGCAAGTGCAGGGGTGGCCCTAATTGTTGTGACTTCCTCACATTTGAACACTAGGCAGCTCCCTTGCATAGCCATGGTCATTGTCCACCCAGATTATGAGCTCAAGAACAAGGACTATATCGTGGTCATCTCCTTGTCCAAGCACCTAGCACAGAACAAATACATAATCCGCACTCAGTAAAATTTGCTGAATTAAACAAATGAATCTCCATCACCCCAGAGCCTTGTTCATCATAAGTGTTCAGGAAACGATTGCTGAATGAATTAGATGGTGTTCCAGCCCCAGGACACTGAAAACAAACACCTTCTTCTCGCCCCTTCCTCAGCCTCATTTCCCATCTAAATCTCACTGTACGGTTTCCGGCAGCGCAACCCAACACTGGACTATGCCCTCCTGCTCGATGGGCCCAGATGCCAGTGGGCTCATGCTGACCTTTTAATTATAAATTGAGGAGTTAGTAATTGCCCGAGTTAGAGGGGCAGCCAGAGGCTCTGTCAGGGTTCAGGAATGTTCAGCTGCTCCAGCTGGGCCTAGAGGAGACCCTAAGATGTTTCTAAATCCGTTTGTTTTAAGCAGCTCTGGACATGTCCCTGTTGCAGGACCATGAGGGCTCCTGTATCCTGGACCAGGGGCAGGTGGAGGTGTGCCTCACCACTGGGGGGCAGGTGGAGGTGTGCTCACAATTGGGGGGGCAGGTGGGGGTGTGATTCACCACTGGGGGGGCAGGCGGGGTGTGCCTCACCACTGGGGGGCAAGTGGAAGTGTGCTCACAATTGGGGGGGCAGGTGGGGGTGTGCCTCACCACTGGGGAGCAGGTGGGGATGTCCTTCAACACTGGGGGGGGCAGGTGGGGTATGCCTCGCCTTTGGGGGATAGATGGGGTGTGCTCACTGTTGGGGGGGTAGGTGGAGATGTGCCTCACCATTGGGGGAGACAAGGATTGGTCAGGACCCTTCTGCAGGAGGGATATGTGGACTTGAAGAGACACCCTTGGGCCTGGGGTCTGTGAGCCACCCCCCTCACCCTCAACCACCCTGGGCCAGTGAGGACGTCCCAGCTGGGAGGAAGGGGAGAATTGGAGGCAGGTGTCATCAGGAAGTTCCCCCAGGGAGCACAGGTCAGAGCACGCCAGGGGCAGGGCAGCCAGGACAGATGGAGGCGGAAGCGCAAATTAGAGAGTGGCAGCCAAGGGCCAGCCAGGGTCAGCTTGATAGATGAAAATCCCCTTCTGGAAACGCCCACAATGCCGGCTCGCTTGTTTTCTGACTCAGACGCCCTTTTCCCAACTCAGGAAAGCCGTGGGAACTTGCAGAGGCTTGTTTCTCCGTAGAGGTTTCCTTTCTCTGCGCTGTCTGGGTCCATCCCTTGCTGCTGTCCCTCCTGGGCCAGCCGTCCCAGCCCACGGATGGAGCTGCTGCCCAGCGGCCAGCAGAGGCCCGGCCGGCTGCCGGCTTGGAACAGCCTCCCTGGCGCCATGTCCGCCCTTCTAGGCCCTGCCCGAGAGGAGCGACAAGGTCCACGTGTCTTGGGGGAGGGGGTGTTTGGAGCCGGGACTCAGCAGGACCGTCATCCTGGAGGCTGGGGTCTGCCCGGTGTTACCAAGCCCCGTGCAGCGGGACCCCGCCCCCAGGAGCAGACTGCAATGGCCTCGGGCACGGAATGCTGATCGGGATCAATGACAGACGCCCCCGCAGTATGAGGCTGCCGTGTCCGCAAACACCCCTGGGGGGCGGTCGAGGGGGCGGCGGGCACCCATCCCTCGCATCAGCTCCTTGATCAGGATATTCTTTATGGGACACATTTGGGGTTTGTTATGACTTGAATTGGGTCCCCCCAAAAGACAGCCCCAACTCTGGCCCCATGTGTTAGTTGGAAACGGGGTCTTTGAAGATGGTTAGTTAAGATGAGCCAAAGCGGAGCAGGCACTCCATCAACTCCACTGCCGTCCTTAGGAAAGGAGGGAGCCGGGCACACGGGCACACGCTGGCCGCAGAAGGCCACGGCCAAGAGGCGGGAAGGCTCCTCCCTCGGAATCCTCGGCCCCAGCGTGGCCCTGCCGACACCTCGAATTCAGACTTCGGGCCTCCGCACCGTGCGAGGACGAGCTTCCGGGCTTAAAGCCTCCCGGCTGGGGGGCCTGCCACAGGAGCCCTGGACCAGGGCAGTGGTTTTGACTCTGCTGTTTATGTACGGGCTGGGGAGAGGGATGGAGGGAGAGGATGTGACCCAGAAATTCCACACCCTCTCCGGCAGGCAGACTCAAGTCCAGAAAATGTAAAGTGCAGCCTTGTAAGGGGCAGGGGCCCATCTACAAAGACTGCCTAAGACAATGACGACACATGGGAAACCTCCAAAAATATTGCTAAGAGATGAAAGCGAGTTATAAAACAATGCATGACAGGGCGAGCCTACTTAGGAAAAATAAAACCAATAGGCACCTGAACGTAAAGACACAGGAGGCTACCCTGGGAAGACAGCCACCAGGTGTTGCCAGTGGCTGCCTCTGGGGAGGGCGGGAAGACGGGCGGGAGTGGCGAGCTTGCAGCAGCTACTTCTCCGTCTGCGTTGTCACCAGGAGGCTGTGTGTGCACTGCTTGTGTAATGAATACACAGACGCGTGGGCAGGGAAGGTGACACCACAGTGTGAGATCACACACCTGAAATAACCAGTGAGGTGCATCCCCTCCGCGCCTGACGCCCCCGTCGAGGTGGGAAGGGCACTCAGCTGCTTCTCGTTCCTTCCAAATCTGTTAAAAATTAGCGGCAACGCAGCAGCACTGGATCAGAGTCCAGGGTCACACCAGGATCAGGGCGGCCCTGAGATCAGACGGGCGCCTCGGGGTGGCAGGGCCGAGGCTTCCCCGGACTTTGGGGAATCTCACAGCATGCCGGGCCTGTGTCCGCATGATCCCAGACACCGGGGCGTGCAAACAGTTGTTCAACCTGGGTGAAAACGGGCCAAGGGGCCTCCTGCAGCAAGTGAGGACGCCACGTACTGCTCATGCAGCCTCACATCTGTGGGGCTGGTCTTAGGTGCCAGGAGCCGCCGCAGCGAATTACCACAAACGGGGCGCTTCAGACCACAGGCATGTGCTCTCTCCAGCTCTGCAGTCAGCACGCACCGCCCCAGAAGCCAGCCTCGGAAGCGGGGAGCAGCTGAAATGCCAAACTGCAGGGAGGGTTTGCAAAGCTGTGACGGCATGGTCACAGCACGCAGGGCTCAGCAAAAGAAAAGATCTAAGTATCTTTTTAAAAAGAAAAGAAAAAATCTTATTAAAAAAGAAAGAAAGAAAAAGTTAGCATTCGATTTGAAACACCAGGGAAAAACAGGAGGCTCTGGGTTCCTTGGTTCTTCTATGGTTGATACTGACTCAATCCCAAAGGGAAGACACTTTATTTTTGACATTTGAGATTATCTATCTATCTATCTATCTATCTATCTATCTATCTATCTATCTATCTATCTCCATCCATATCTATATGAATCTCTATATATCTAGATTGATCGATTGATAGATAATAAAGGTGCAGTATCTTTGTTAAAGAACAGGATGAAAATGGTTTTTTACCTTGATGATGTGAAAGTAAATGATAGAGGAGGACACAAATTCGACATGGAAGGAGTGGAAATCAGGGAAAGAGTCACTGATGACACAAAAACCCCACCAGTAGAGATCAAATTACTGCCCATAACTGATAGCAAAAGAACTAAAACCAGCCTGCAGAGGGCCCGTTGTGTACATGTTCAGCGTGCAAGTCATGGTGGCAAAGGCTGCCAGGAGGGAAAATGACATAATCACCCTAGGAGGATGCGGAAAGGGGTGGAGAGGGAGCGAGCGGGCGGGATGCTCAGGGAAGATGACTAACTATAAGGAATGACCAGACGGCTCTGGACTCGGCTGGCATCGGCTCCTGGACGTGGACTCTAGCGGCGACGGCCGTGTGGGAGGCCCCGGGATCCGCGCCTGCGGGGAAGGCAGCAGCACGGGCCAAGGGAGATGAAGCGGGACGTCGCTGCAGCGCCGGCCTCGGCCCGTCCCGCGGGAGCTCTGCAGCTTGAGCACCTTGCAGAGGGGTCTCAAGTGGCCGTTGGGGGTCAGGCCTTTGTCCCACTTCACAGGCAGCCTTTGGATGTGAAATTCCCCGTGGAGGGGTAAGAACCTGGGGGAGGCAGCCCCCCTTGGATATCCTGTATGGGGCACATTTCTTCTCCTTGGGGAGGGACCCAGCTATGGGCCACAGCAGCCGACACCCCGAAAGCCTCAGGGTCAGCGCCCGAGCCCATGTTAGCTTGTTCTAGAAAAGATTCCCCACCTGGCTCAACAGCTGAAATTGAGGCCCCCCATCTTCCAGGAGTCACCCGGCTTCTGTAGGGCCACTGATGAATTAAACAGGAACGTGGCGGAGTCGGCCACATTAAGTCTTGAGGTCTTTCGGGGCACACCGACCTCTGCCACCCCAGGAGGATGCCATGCCGGTTTCTCGCGCTCTCCTGGCCGGCGTTTCCGCCTGCTCTCCCCACTGTGGCCCCCACGCAGAGGGCCCAGGGAGGTTCGGCCAACTCCAGGTGTGCCCGTGCCAGATACACGTCCAGAGCCGTGGCCACCTGTGGGCCAGGAACTCAGGAGCTGGACCTGAGCCGCGCTTACCTGCTGTGAGGTGGTCCTGGCTGCCCCTCTCGGACAGGGTGCCCCGGAGGAAGCTTCCACGGCAGGCAGGAATGTCACCAACTCCTCGAGCCCTGGCGCAGGTACGCAGGTCAGCGGCTACGTGTGCCTTTGGGAAGGGCTCTAGCAGCAAGTGTACACGGACGTGTTTCCCCTGCACTTCTCAGGACCCGGGGGCCTTGACGATCCCATTGTCCTCTCTGCGCCCCCCACCCGGGACAGCCAGGGGGGCTGCTTTCTACACAGACACCCCTTTGCTAATCTCTTCTCGTAGTGGGTGCCCCCACCGAGCACTGTCAGCTGGCGGCATGTGCCCCTCAGGCTGCCATCAGCCATCCCACGGCTCGTGCCCACGGCCTCCTGGGCCCCGTGTCAGCGTGGGAGGCGCCTCCTGAATCGCACTCGCCCCGGCTGCTCTGCCCCACGTGTCCCTCCCTGGTGGCCCTCAGGTGCCGGGTGCCGTGCCACGTGCCCTCGCCGCCAGCCAAGCTTCAGCGCAGCCTCTGTCCTCCCCTCAGGGGCCCAGGACTTTTCCCACCAGCTGATGCTGCGACTTGACCCAAGGGATGGCTCTGGTGCCCGTGGGGGGCATGGGGCAGATCTGGGGGTGCACGTGGGCGAGGCCTCTGGCGCGGGGGCGGGGGAAGGGTGGAGAGGAGTGGGCTACTCCAGCAGCTCCACAGGGCCTAGGGATCGGGGCTTGGAGGTTTTTGAGTGTGTCTCCCTGGACGTCGCCTTCCTGAGTCTTCTTCCCCGTCAGGGCTGGCCTGGGCACAGCAGACCTGCTGGGGAGAGCATCCCTGGCCACCCAGCCCCAGGCCGGCGGCTCAGCGACTTCTGCCCCCAGTTGCTGGAGGCGAGAGCCCTTGGCGCTGCAGAGGACGCCTCCCCACGCCACGCTTGGCCCCTCACTGAGTCTCTGCCTGTGTCTTTTCTCTGTCCTCCGATGCCTCTGTGTCTCCCAGAGACACCATCCATCCCACAGCCCTGGGAATCGTCCTCCCCAAGCCCCGCAAATGCCTGAGGCTCGTGTACCCACCAATGCCCGCCCCCAGTCATCGCCCACGCGGCCTGCCAGGGCTCCCGGTCCCCAGCCTCCGGTGGCACCGCCCATGCTGCTCCAGGCCAGCACGGGGATGACAGGCTGCGTGGTCCCTTCCAGGCTTTCTCTTGGGCCCCCGGAAGACAGACCGAGAGGAGGCCCGAGTCAGGCAGTGGATGGGACACGCCCGGGACGGACGCCTGTGAGGCAGCAGGCAACGCAGGACTGGGCAGAGGAGACACTGAGCGCAACGCGTCGCAACAGCAGTTCCCACGGCAACTCTGGAGCTGGGGTGGCCCCTCGGAGTTGTCCTGAATGGGGCGAGGGGGCGGGGCCTCTGCACCCCATAACCAGCCATTAAGGCAGAGGGCTGCTGCAGAAGGGGTGCAGCCTGGGGGAGACTGCGTCACTGGGCCATCCCCAGAGAAGGGCGCAGCGGACCCCGGCTGCAGGGGGGCAGGCGGCACAACCCAGGCTCCGCTGTGCCGTCAGATGAGGAAGCCGCGGTGTTCCGGTGTATTTTGGTAACTACGAAAATAAATAGCTAGAATCATTTAAAGGGGTTGCCTTAGAGGGATGTTAGTAAGAAAATGAGAAAGGGGGCAGGGGCGGTGGCCCTGGGTTATGAGCTGTTTTGGCCTGTTTTCTTTTTAACCACGAGCATACATTTCTGCGAAACAAATAAAAATAAATATTTAAAATATGACGAGAGAGAGCACAGCAGCGGGTGGTGAGAGGACGGAGAGGCGGGCTGGGCACCGAGCATTTGCCAGTGCGGTGTGTTTGGCCACTGTGGCGAGGGACGGCCCCTGAGGCGCTCCGGGGACCGAAGGGCAGCAGCACGGCGGCGCGTCCAGGAGGCACCGTGGGCAGAGCGCACAAGGACGGCGACAGCGGGGAAGCCGGGGGCAGGGGCCCAGCCACAGCGAGACCTGGGGTGCCGCGGCGAAGCCAGGAAGGAGACCCTGTTTTCAAAAGACAAGCCGCAGTGGGGGAGCCGGACAGACGCCCCCGCGGGCAGGGGCCGCGCTGCTGCGTCCTGGCTGGCGTGCGCGGGGCGCAGCCCCCGGCCCCCCAAACACAGCCCAGTCCCCTGGGCCAGGCGGCTGGACTGGCAGCCGTTTAGCCTCACGCTTCTGGAGGCCGGAAGCCCAAAATCAAGGTGCCGCCGGCCTTGCTGTCCGGGAAGCCTGTGGGGAGGGTCCTTCTCGCCTTTCCAGCCCCCGGTGCCTGGACGTCACGCGGCTCCCAGCAACGCTTCCAGCAACGCCGCGGTCACCGCGCCCTTCGGGTCCGTCCCTGTCCGGATCTCTACGATGAGGGTCCACCCTACCCATGGCCCAGTCCAGCCTCCTCCAACCACCACATCCTCAAAGACCCCGTTTCCAAATAGGGCCGGGGGCTCAGGACTTGAACACGTCTTTTGGGGGACACAGTCCAACTCCAAACGGCCTGATAATCCAGACCCTCAAGGCCCGAAGCGGGGCGAGGAGTGTGCCTGGTTTCAGCTTCATCACCCCCGGCGCACCCCTCGCTGCCCGCCCGGGCTGGACCCCGCCGTGCCAGCCAATGGCAGCCCCAGTGGAGCCAGCACCGCCCGCTCTGACCGGGGGCAGCTCTGCGTGGAAACGCTTTCGGGCAGGCTCGGCCTGTGCGCGACTGTACTGAGGGGCGGCGTGAGGGGGTGCTCAACCCCCAGCCACGGCCGCCACGGCTGGCCCCAGTGCGTCCTCGATGCCTTAGCGGCACCTGCGGGAGGTTTGCCCACCTGCCACGCGTGCCCCGGAGGAAACCTCTGCTCGCTTGCTGAGCTGGCATGGAGGAGGCCCCGGGGGCCGCGGACGGCAGCCGCGCAGCCCCTCCTCCTGGGCCCTGGGTCGGGCACCCCAGGGCGTGAGGCACAAAAGCGCCCGGAGGCGGACAGCTGGCAGGAGCGAGCTGCGTCTCAGGGTGGGGGCTGTGGAGCCTCGCGCCCTGGCATCCTCATTTCCAGCAGGCTCTTTTAAGAATGTGACGTTTCTGGTTTTAGGTCGTAAGAGGAAAGCAAAGGCTTGGGTGTAAATTAACGTTTTAAAGCCAGCAAAGTGACTGAGGACCTGGGGGGAGCAGGGAGAAGGCTGGTAACAGCATAATCAGCTAGGTATTTGGTGGGAGGCAATAAAACACTAATTGGCTTTCTCAAGCCTCTGGATGCTTCCATCAGCTTGACAGCCTTGAGAAAATCAACCTGGTTGGCATATGAAAATGCTGCTCCTTCATTAAGTTATGGTTACTGCCTTTTTCTCATTTGAAATGACGACGTGTTCTTTACCAAAAAATCAAATCAGGGGGAGCTGATGTAGCTCAGTGGTTGAGCACCTGCTTCCCATGTACAAGGTCCTGGGTTCAATCCCCAGTACCTCCTGAAAATAACAAATAAATAAATTACTAAATCGGAAAATATGGACGAGACACAACAAGTAACGTCTGCACAGCACCAAGCCTCCTCTGCTGGGGGATCCCCACGGGCACCTCGACCCAGGGATCTTCCACAGGAATCTCTGCGAGTCAGCCGTGCCCCCAGGCGATGCCCTGCCGCGACCCCAGGCTGCGGGGACGAGAGCGTCGCAGCCATCGCTCTCCACTGAGCTTGCAAAGTTCTTCAGCAGGGCAGAGACTAAAATGAGCAGCTCTGAAGTGAGTCTTGCTTTCCTCGTGTTCGCACTTTCCTGTTTGTGTGACATCTCCCTGGTCTTCTTAGGAGATGCTTGACTCTGAGCAGAGATGCCCACGCACAGCGCGTTGCAGATGCCGGAGCCTCCCCCAGGACGCAGGAGCCTCCTGTCCCAGCCGTGGTCACCAGCATCACCGCCTGAGGAATCTCTCAGCACGCTCCTCCCGCGGTCACTTGGCATTGCTTGTCCTGGGAAAACCTGAGTCGCTGCTCAAGAAATGTTATGGATTTGCTAATTAAAGTTTCTGAAGCTATAGTGAGGATGAGCATTTAAGGGGAAGCCTGAGGAACGCAGTAGAAAAGGCCGGTGAGCTGGGATAGGGCGCCCAGGTCAGCCCTCCTCTCTGGTCTTTCCGTCTGCCTAAATCCACTGAGACGGGCAGAACTGGCGCGCGGCGCTATTCGCCTACCAGCGTGATGGAAACAGCCAGCCCCCTTCCTCCTCCTGAGCGACATGGGACATCAGGAGACGGCCAGGTGTCCACAAAACACCTTGCAATGTCCGAGTGGGATGTGCTCAGGGCTTCTGAACGCCCTTTCCTTGCTTATCACCTGACACTCCCCTACACGCAGAGCAGAGCACGAGACCTAAAGAGACACAAGAAGCCACTACCTTCCTGGCTTTCCCAGCCGTGCCCTCTCTGGAAATAAACTCGAGGTGTGGAGGAAAAACCGATAGAGGATGCAGACTGCCTGGGCCCTGCTCCAGGGCCTCCGGGAGACCACACCTTGTCAGGGTGAGGGGCAGCCGCTCTTGGAGGGTCACCGTGCCCAGCGGCTGGCGGCTGCCTCTGCTCGGGGCTCAGGCTGCAGTGCGGTGCTCAGTCACCCGAACCCCGAGCTGGAAGGTGTCTCGGACCCAAGCCCTCCCCCCCAGGAGCATCTGGGGGTGCCTCCCCATGCAGTCCATGCCCAACAATCTTGACCAAGCTTAAGGAAAATCGGGGTCCTGGTTTGAGTCTTTGGGAGCCCCAGAAAATTATGTTCTGAAGCTAAGCCTTTCCTGAGCCCGTAAACCTACTGTATGCAGTGGGATCTTCTGGTTAGGCTCGGTTAAGAGACCTTTTTTTTGGATCTCTGTTGATTAGATCACTTCAGGTTAGGGCCTCTGAGCAGACTGTGGGGCCCTTGGATTGAATTCCGCTGGGGGCCTTTGATTGGGCTACATCAGTGAGGCGTGAGCAGGCCCTCTTGCTGGAGAAACATTCAGACACACGGAGAAACAGAGCTGTAGGCATTTCACCTGCCAGGTGAGAGAGGACTCCAGGACAACCTAAGCTACAGAAAGAGACCCCTGAGAGGCTGAGAGAGAGGCTGGAGGCTGGAATCCGCACAGCAGCCTGAAGCTGAAGAGACGAGGCCTGGGGAGAGACGAGCCATGCTCCTGGTGGCCCACGGCTGAGCTCGGGGAGAAAGTGAGCCTGGAGGAGGAGGCAGAGTCCGGCTGCCATTTTGCCTTGCCATGCGGCAAGAGCCCAGGATCTGCCAGCAGCCGACCTTTTGTGAGACAGCATTTCTGATGATGCCTTGATTTGGACATTTTCATGGCCTCAGAACTGTAAGATTTTATCCTAATAAATCCCCACTGTAAAAGCCAATACATTTCCGATATTGTAGCATTGGCAGCCTTTAGTAAATTAAAACAGACAGGATTTCTATTCTGCGTTTGCCTGTTTGCTCCAGGCTCTGATCTGGCTCCATGGTTACTCATCCTGGCTTTTTAAAAAATATTGCATATGTGGGTCATTGTGAATTTTTTGCATTGATTTTTTAAAACGTTGTATTAAAATTTTGTTTATCTTAATCACTGAGTTTTTTTGACACTCCCTTATATTCAGCCCAAGATAAGTGCTTCACTTGCCTCCCTCCCCTCAACCTAATCTTGGCCAGAGAGATCTTAAAACTGAAAACAATGGCAACAATAAGAACCAACTGTGGTCCAGGGATGTAATTCAGTGTTAGGAAGAAGGCAGAGGTTCAGCACGTTCAACCTGACTATGTCCACTGAGTCCTCAACTGTGGGCTAGGCCCTGGGGACACAGGTAAGGCGTAGTTCCTGCCTGACAAGAGTCAAAGTTGGAGTGGAGGAAGGTGAGAGCTGTGAAAGTCAAGTGCAATGAGAAACATTTGCCCTGGCCATTGGGGAGAGAGAATGAGTGACCCTGAGCTGTCAAGGGAGGAAGGCTGAGAAGCTTTCCTGGAGGAGGTGGCACCTGAGTTGGCCAGGTGAAAGAGAGGGCGGGGAAGGGGACCTTTCTGCTGGAGGGAACAGCACAAGTAGGGCCCAGAGGGGTGGTAGACATGAGGGACTTCTGCACGGGGCACTGCTGGAGCAGCCTGGGGGTCCCCCGCTGTGGACAGTGATGGCTGGAGCTGTTGGAATCAGTTGGTGGAGCCAATTGTGAGCATCTGTTCCCAACTCTGTGCTCAGTGACCTCACAGTGGTAACTTGAACCTGGCCAGGATGGGAGAATTAAACCATGAAAATCGGCAAATGCTACAAATCAGAGCTTTGGTTGTTGCTGTAGCTGTAGTTTTGGAGGTCGTGCTCCAGGCACGAGTTTCCTCCTGAGAGCACTGGGGAGTGAGTCTCTGAAGGGCTCTGTGCAGGGCAGAGAAGTGGACAAATAAGTCAGGATTACTGAGGGGACTGACTGAGTGCCCAGGTGTCCACCTCAAGAGCCCAGCAGAGCCGTGGAAGTGAGAACACAGGCGGGGAACGACCACAGTGACCACAGCCAGGCAGGTCACCAGCACTCACACCTGGGAGGTGTGGGTCATCGTCACCTGCAGCTCACCGAGGCGGGCACTGGGATGCAGGGAGGGCAAACAGCTTGCCCGTGGCAACATGGCTCACGGACGGCAGAGGCGACTATCAAGGCATCAAGTGGGGGGAGGCCCTCAACGCTTTCAGGAAGAATGAACAGGTCGCCAACAAGAGCTGACGCCACCCTGGCATCAGCCAGCTCATCAGCAGCCCTGGGCTCTAGAAGACAGCGAGTAGCACCTGCAAGTGCTGAGGGAAACCGTGTGGAACCTAGAATTCTATATCCAACCAAACTACACACATCCTAGGGGTGGCATAGGTGGTCCATTCCTGAAAATCAGCTACTCTGCCTGAAAATAGGCTGCCTGGGAGCCCATTTTCTGTTGTTTTAAAAGAGACGATTATAACGTATTGTATCAACCCAACTCTTTACCAATTTTCTGAAATGAAAGAAAACACAACGGGACACCTATATATATTAGTAATAAACTTTGTTTGAATGTCAACGCCACGTCCTGGTCGTAAACCCTTTGCACAGCTGTGAACACTCAGCTGCTGTGTACCCTGTGATGCATCTTAGTGCCAGCAACAGCCAAGTTGCTCACCCCTTTGCCGATATCCTGACATTCTACCCGTTGTATTTTGAGTGTCATTTGAGATTTTGCCACAGTTTTATTGACACTATCATATTGCATCTGGGGACTATTAATATAATTTATATACATGGGCTAAAAAACTTTGTATTGAGAGATGCATCTGTTCTACCAAATTTGCTATTAAAATCCAAGAGGCATTTACCAAGAAAACATTAACCAGAAAGATAGGCTGCAAGTTATGCCCTATGTAAGCAATCAATTAATCAATAATCATCAATAAAAGTGAGTATAGAATAAAGACATTTTCAGATACACGAGGTCTCAGAGCGTATTCTTCCAGTGCACTCTTTCAGTAGGAAATTAGTTAAGGATGTGTTTTTGAAAAATGAAGGAATAAAGAAAGAAAAACAAAGACACAACAGGTCTCACCCAGGGGAGACAACGTGAAGAAGCCAAGACCAGAGCTGTGCCAGCAAGCAGCACCCCCAGACTAGACGGAGCAGACACAGGCTTCGTGAAGACAGCATCAGGGAGAAGGGGGCTCCAAAGATCAGGCACTGTCCTTGAGAGTCTCAACAAGCCACTGAGTGACAAAGGCAGACCGTGTGAGAAACAGACAATTAAAAATTCCAGGAAAAACAAATAAGTAGGCCAGAAAGGAACTACCATGGCTCTGAAATAATAATATAATAACATTTAAATTTAATAACATAAACAAATTAATTCAGCTTCAAAATAAATAATATTCACACAGTCACAATAAAGAAAACACTCTTGATTTTTAAATTTTAGATTAAACGTTTGCATAAACTAGAGACCACTTAGTTATGTTTTCAGCACACGGTGTGAGTGCTTTCCACCTTGACAGGGTAAAAGTAAAATGTGAAATGACAGAGGCTGGAAGTAAGACAGGGATGAAGAGAAGGGGAGGGAAGGGAAGGGGAAGTAAAATGTTCACCTTACAAAGAAGGAAGTCGAGAAATAAGTGTACGAATACACCAGTGAAGACGACAAAGTGAAGGTCAATGAAACAACCTTGTACCTTCATAGGACATTGCAACCAGGTGTGAGAGAGCTGAATCCTTCTCTGTCATCACAAGAAGACACAGAGAATAGCAGATAAAATTGTATCATGAGTAGATTGTTCCAAATTGCAGGCATATGACGTGGAAATAAGAAGCAATCAGCAGAAAAACAAAAACCAGAAGAAAGAGCTCAAAGTGTGAAAAACAGGCCTCTCAGGCTGTGCTGGGGGCAGGGGATCAGGAGACAAGGGGTGGGTATACATGGGCTAAAAACTATGCAAATATATTAATTTGAGGGAAAAATGCATAATTATTTTTAAAACACCAGAAATTTAATAGGAAAAAATGGACAAGGAACACAAACAGAAAATTCATAGTGAAAGAAATGCAAATGGTCATTAAACATATTTTTTAAATCTATTTAAATTCAGTGTTAATCCATGAAATACAAACCAAGGAGTAAAATAGCAAGTTGGGTCTAGCATATTTGTGGACTTCCAGGGTGAGACGTTGACAAACGAGAGGGTAAATCAACACGGTATTTCTAGAAAGCAGGTTGGAAAGTGTGTATTCAGCGCCTTAAATTGTTTCTAAATTCTGTCCCAGAAATTTCCATTTCTAGAAATTAACTTAAATAAATAAGAAGAAATTCAAAGCCCTAAGTGCAACGATATCCTTTGTGTCATGTATAATAACAGAAACTCAGCTGCAATTTATAGGCCCATCATCAGACGAGTTAGACAAGGCATTGCGATGTCCTGAAAGCTATGAAATAAGTGAACTGATGAAAACGCAGTTCTGAACTGCCTAGGACTTTTTTCTAAACTCTGTAAACAGCACGCACATGCACACACACATCCACTCGTGCTCATAAATACGGTATCCCGGGTACGAATGAGCCACGTGGGGCTGGGTGAGGCCCCGGAACCACGCCACAGCTGGATCTCAGTGGCTCGCTCTACAAGGCGTTACCTCCCCCTCCAACACCTGTCCGTGCAGGTGGCTGGGGCTCTGAGCCTCCTCACTTCGCCAGCCCCAGCTGAGGCCGCCTCCATCTGAAACACCACCAGCTGCAGAGGCACAGAGGGAGGAGGCTGGGGAGAGCCACGTGCTGGCTTATAAACGCCGCTCAGGAGAGCCCACGCTGCTTCTGCTCCTGTGTCACTGGCCAAGGTGAGCCACCCAGGCACACCTGGGGCCCACGGCGAGGGCCACTGAATACAGACGAACAGTAAGGCAGCCTTGCCCTTGCTCTCCCCGAACACTTTATTTTACAATAGGGGGTGGTGACGAAACAGCAGAAGTCGCTATGTGTGACTGTCACGGGCTGAACAGTGGCTCCCAAAAGACATGTCTACCCGAACCTGTGAGTGTGACTTTATTTGGAAAGAGGGACTTTGCAGATGTCATGAAGTTCAGGGTGAGATGAGGTCGTCCAGTGGACCCTAAGTCCACTGACAAGTGTCCTTATGAGAGACACATGGGAGAGAGGCACAGACAGAAGAGGAGAAAGCCACGTGGTGACAAAGGCAGAGACTGGAGGATGCAGCCACAAGCCACGGAACACCTGGAGCCACCAGAGGCTGGAAAGCAAGAAGGAGCCTCTCCTAGAGCTTGGGTGGGAGCGGGGTCCTGCCTCCGGAACTGGGAGGGCATAAGCTTCTGTTGCTTGAAGACACGGAGCTTGCGGTCATTCGTTTCAGCAGCCCTAGGGACGCAGCTCCCTGATGTGCTTGCTCCGGTGGGAACCTGAAGGCGAGGATGGAGGCGTTGTCTTCCCGCAGCGGTGCCAAGAGGCGAGCTGCAAGGCTAGAGGGGCAGGCGGTGTGGGGCTGGCCGGGAGTGCAGGCGCCGTGACCTGCCCTGCCATCTGTGTCAGCGGCGGCTTCAGCTTTTTTATTTAGGTATATGTTTTTATTAGAGAAGTTGTGAGCTTACAAAGCAATCATGCATAATTGCAAAATTCCCGTACATCACCCCTCCACCAGCTCCTTACACCAAAGGGGAACATTGGTCACCGATGATGAGAGAACATCATCAGACTATTCCTACTACGGTTCATAGCGCACACTTGGTCTGGTTTCCCACGGCCCCCTGTTATTAACACAGCACCTTCTCTGACACTGATGCAAGAACATTACGGTATTGCTGCTAACTGTTGTCCATAGGTCACATTGATTGTGTTTTTCCCGTGCATCGTTATATTCTTACCACCTTGTAGTAGTGACGTGCATTTGTTCCAGTCCGTAGAGGAACGTTCTTGTGTTGTAAAATTAACCACAATCCTCACTCACCTCTGGGTCACTGTGAAGACACAGTCTTCGTTGGATTCCATCTCGCGGGTGTGCGCCCGCTGTGAACGGACCTCTTGAAGACCTTATTTTTAGTCACGGTGTGGCCAGCTGACTCAGATTGGGCTTTAATCCAGGTTACTGGAGTCCTTCAGAAGAAGAAATTCAGACACAGAGCGAGAAATCCACATGGAAGCGAGGAGCGGGAAGTCGGTGGAACCAGAAGACAAAGGAGAAGCTTCCACCATGCAACCCAAAAGCCAAGGACCAAGGAGCCCCAGCAGCCAGCCCCAGAATGCCACAGTCTTCAAGGAGAAAGCACTGTTTTGCTCACACCCTGATTTTGGACTTCTAGCCTCAAAACCGTGAGCCAATAAATCCCCATTGTTTAAGCAAACCCATTGTAAGGTGTCTGTTTTAGCAGCTGGGAACTAAGGCAGCTTGTGCTACCCAAGTGTGCACCCTTGGCCACTCCAGTGTAGCTTTCCTAAGTTTGGGTATTTGATACGTGTGAGGACACATGCCAAGGTGACCCCCAATGAGTCACACACCCCATAGAAGCCCCTCCCTTGGAAACAGGTAGACCCGAGCTCACTTCCAGCCAAGAGAATACAGCACACTGGATGCCACTCGCCTGACTGTACCAGGGCACGCAAGCCTCTGTCTGGGCAGACTAGGGCAAGGGGCTGCCTGCCGCCTTGCAGGCGCGAGCTGCCCTGCTGTGAGGACTGGTGGCTGGTGCTGCCCAGGAGCTGACAGCAGCAGCCCTGACTGACAGCCAGCAAGGAAGGGGGCCCTCGGTCCTAGAGCCTCGGGGAGATGAGATCTGCCAACGGCCCAAGCGAGCCTGGAGGAGACTCTTCCTGAGCTGAGCTCCAGAAGAGAGCGCAGCTCCCAGCGGCCTCAATCTGGTGCACCCCTGAAGCAGAGAAGCCGTCTAAGCCGTACCCCACTTCTGGTGTACACCTGGCTGAATTTTGATACTACAATCCTGGTGTAGAATGTTTCCATCGGCCGTTGTGCCCTTTGCCGTCCATCCCCTCCCCCACTCCCAGCCACTGACGGCCAGAAACCTGTTTTCAGTCATTATGGATTTGACTTTTCTGATTGTCATAGAAATGGAGTCATACAGTATGGCATCTTTTGTGTCTGGCTTCTTTCACTCAGCATAACGCTTCAGCATAATGAGATTGTCGCTGAATGATATAGTCAACTCCTTCCTAATACTCAGCAGTATTTAATTGTGTGGATCTACCACAATTCATTTATCTACTCATCCATTGTGAACAGTTGATTGTTCCCAGTATTTAGCAATTATGAATAAAGCTGCTATGAACATGTGTTCGGGTCTTTGGGTGGACATGTGTTTTCACTTCGCTTGGATAAATACCTAAGAGTGGGAGAGCTGGGTCATATAGTAAATGTATTTTTAACTTTATAAGGAAACTGCCAAACTGTTTTTCAAAGTGGTTGTACCATTTTCATTCCAGAAAGCAATGCATGAGAGTTCTTGTTGCCCATTCTGATCAGCCCTTAATATTGTCTTTTTTTTTTTTCAGCCATTCTAATGTCTTACTGTAGTTGGATTTGCATTTGCTGATGACTAATTATGTGAAGCATCTCGTCACAGGTTTGCTATCTGCATCTCTTGTCCGTTGAAGTGTGTGTCTGTCCAATCCTTTCTCTCATAATTTAATGGGTGGCTCATTTTCTAATTATTGAGTTGTAAGTTATTTATATACTATAGATACGTCTTTTCTCAAATATATGATTTTTCCAATATTTTCTCCCAGTCTGTTTCTTTTTATTCTCTCAGAAGTATCTTTCAAAGAGCAGAAGTTTTTAACTTTGATGAAATTCAATTCATCAATTTTTTTCTTTAATGGTCCATGGTTTTTGTAACCTCTCTAAGAAATTTGCCTGAGCCTCTTGTTGAGGGCCTAAAGAAAAGTAAGGACAATTTTATTGGAAGTTTCAGGAAAAGAGATCATTGAACTATAATGGCAGAAATCTTAGCAACACTGTCACCTACTACAGCATGAAAAGTAGAAAGACCGGGTTATCTCACAAAGAGATTTCCAGAAGAATGTCAATATTGCTGCCTGTCTCCTTTCTACTGCTTACAGTAAAATGTGAGGGGAGAGAAAAGCTAAAGAAAATTAAAAACTGTTAAACACAAAATAGTCAGAACCTGCTAGGTTCAAAGTTTCCTAGCTCCTTCAGATAGCAAATGATGCTAAAATTAAGAAATGGGCACAAGCAGAAGAATCCTTCCTGAGATCTCAGAAGCGCCTGAGGCTGTGTGCCTTGGAGAGTCATCCAAACACCAAGCTTCTAAGGAGCCCAGGACACTGCCCGTAGGCACCTTCGGAAGCCCAAGGTAAAGAAGGAAAGATCATGAAAAACTCTGTGTATGTGGCTTTTGGATAATTGAATGAGTCCCAATTAGATCCACAGGAGACCCTCCAGGTTTTTATGAAAACTCTTTTGACAGAAACACCATCAGTTTGGACTGAACGAGATAAAGTACAAAATGAAAAGAGGCTCTTGGACTCACAAACATCTAGATACAGGCAGGAACCGGCTGCTACAACTACTCAGCTACAGACACGGGCTACCTTTCATGGACTGGAAAGGGTAACTCCAGAGGCAGAACTAAGAGGCTAGGGGCAGAGTCAAGAGTCATGGAGAATTATTCCTAAATCTTGAGTACTAATCCAGGAACTACTAGCATGTGCCTTGCTGGATTTCAGAATCACTATTTACCAGCGACTCCTGGCTCTTGCTTTCCCCCCATTTGAACAGGAGTAGCTATACCTGGTTATCCAGGTTATCCTATACCTGCCCCTCCATCCTAAGTTGGTCTGTGAGAGAAGATAACTAGTCTCTTTAGTTCATAGATTTTTAGATCAAGAGGAGTTGTGCTTGGGGGGGCTGTACCTGAGCCAAGGAGCCTCCTGTGCTCCTAGACCCGACTTGGATGGTGAGTTCATGGACTTTGAGCTAATGCAATAATGAGATAAGAATTCGGGGGCTTGGAAAGAAGTGTTTGCATTTTGTATATCGTAGGAGCACGAATTATTGGGGGCTGAAGGGCAGAGTAGGGCACCGGCCTCCGAGATAACCTCCCAGTGGCCCCTGTGCTCACACTCTTGTGAAGTGTCCTCTGACCTTGGATCAAAGCCAATCGGTGTGACCAAGAACATACGGAGGAGGTAAAGGTGTGTGTCTTCTGGTGTCAGTTTTAGAAAGCATGGCAGCGTCTATGTGGACTCCTAGGCCACTCAATCTTAGATGGTGGCTCTCAGCTGAGAGTGATTTTGCTCCCCAGTGGGCATCTGGCAATGTCTGGAGACATCTGTGGCTGTCCCAGGGGCAGGGCTGCTCCTGGCATCTAATGGGTAGAGAACAGGGCTGCTGCCATGCATGGGTGACTTCCCACAACAGCAACGAAAAATCACCCAGTGGAAAACATCAACAGTGTAGAGGCTGAGAAACCTTGCTCCAGAGGAAGTCAGCTGCCATGTCCCACTCAAGCAGCTCTGCAGAGAGACCCAGGTCAGGAGGAACTAGGCCTCCCACCAACAGTCAGCTATTGAGGGGCCACCTTCGAGGCAGACCCTCCAGGGCCAGGCCCCCTTCAAACAACTTCAGCCCTGCCCAACATGGCGGCTGCAGCACGAGGGACTGAGCCAGAACCACCAGGTAAATAAAGAGCTTCTGAATTCCTAACCCACTGAAACCAGCTTAGATAATAAATACTCTCGTTGAAGACGACACCAAGATATGTATATGCTCATGGATTAGACACACATTTCATAGGTTTCAATCTATTGTATTTCCTATACTTATTGAAGCGCAAATAGTGCCACTTTTGGCCAGTGGGAGCCGTTTCATGTTAGTGCCTAAATCCTTTTGACAGTATCCATGTATCGATGGTAACATCAGTGGTTATTGATAGCTCTTTGCTATACGGTATGAGTAGGTGTCCCAAGTTCAAGTTAGACATTTCTTAGCTCAGATTCAGAGCCAGTTATTTCTCTAAGATGACTCGTTTCTTTTTGTGGTACATAACACTGCAAGACCACAGTCAGAGCTACTGGGTCAGTCATCCACTGCATCTGGACGTTCTCACTGGACAGAGCTAAGGTGTGTGTGTGTGTGTGTGTGTGTGTGAGTGAAAGGTAAAAGAACTCAAGTTCATGACTGATATTTTCAGTTTAAATTCTGGACGACACAGCTATTCACTTAACCTCCTTTATATCACGTCTCCATCCCTTTCTTCCACACTGTGAATCCTGGTTCCTGGGACACCGGGAATGATGAAATTATCATACAATTACATTTGTTTGTCTACTTTATTCCTCATTACACACACACGCCAGTCTCTCAACAGCAATCCCAATAGTACCGCCGCCAATTATGATTACTGAAAATAGTTTAAAACGTTTGCATATGCTCTCCCCATTCTCTGTCCATTTTCATTTATTTAATCTGCATTGTCAGAATCCACATACGTATACCTTCTCCATTTCAACCCTCACTCACTCTTAGTTCCACAGGTAACTCTATTTTAATACTCACCACCTGTACTTATATCAATGTCTTCCTAGTAATTTTTGTTTACTGAAACTTCTTTTCTAGTATGTTTCTCAGAAAGGGCTAATGGAAAAAGCATGGGCTCTTGCACGTTGACAACTTTTCTGTATACTTTATAATTGAAAGTCAGTTTTGCTAGATAGAAGATTGTTGATTTACATTTTCTTTCCTTAAAAAATGTTTAAATATCTTACTCCACCTTTTTCTGACATAGGAGTTTTTGTCTAAAAGTCTGATGCCCAACTAATTTTATTTCCCCTATAACTTACATTCTCCTTCTGCCCAGATGCCAAAGGATTTTTTTCTTTCAAATAAAGTAATTTTATTAGAATATGTCTTGAGTTGGTTATTCTGGGCTGACATTCTCAGGTACATGTGTTCTCTTTCAATAAATAGTTTCAAGTTTCTTTTTTTCTTTTTATTTCAGGAAAAAATTTTAAGTATAGTTTTTAGTATTTTTATGGCCTCCTCATTGTTTTTTTTTTAATCATTATTCAGGAATTCCTATTATCCATATCTTGGATCTTCTTTACCCAATCTGTACTATTTCTCACTTTCTCACAAATCTTTTTTAACTCCTTTCCCATTTTTATATTTTAAACTTTTCTTCCTCTTCATCTTTTATTTATCATAAGGTGCTATTTGTTGTGTTTATTTCCCTGTTGTGCTTTTTCTAGTTTGGAACTCGGGATTTTTTTCTTTTATTTTGAATTTTCTATTGAATTATGTCACCTCATTTTTTTAGTTTATGTCATTATGATTTATGTTGTTCTTTTGTGTTTTTATAATTTTAAAAATCATTTCAAACAGAAAAAAAAAAAACTGCAACAAACTCCTGTTTACCCAAATGTTAGCATCTTGCCATCTTTGAAATATATTTCTCAATACTACCTATTGTGTTTCTATGAACTATTTCCAAGTAAGTTGCCGAACTGATGCCCCATCAGCCCAAAATGTCACCACCTATCCTTAAAACCAAGAACTCTTTCCTATTTAGCAACAATTCAACTACCAAAATTCTTAAAATCGACACTCCCATCGACTCTCCAGACTCATTCAGGTTCTCGCCAAGTGTCCCAGGTACGTCACTTACAACAAAAGATCCAGCTCACACTCTCACTGGCAGCAAGCGGCCTTGTCTCTTTGGAGTCCTTCTATCTAGACCAGATTCCTCGACCTTCAAGACCTCGGCACTTGTGAGGAATATGCCTCCTTCTGGGTTTGTCTGCAGCTTCCCAGTGATTAGACTGAGGTTTGCATCTACTGCAGGAATCCCACTGGAGGGATTCTGGGCATCACAGGAGGGCACGGGCGTGGCTCTGTCCTGTTTCTTGTGCAGCTCTAGCCCCCTGGCTGAGGTGGTATCTGCCAGGCTTCTCCACCATAAGTCATGTTTTGCTCTTTGAAAGGAATAAGTATTTCATGGAGACAAACCCTTAGACTATGTGAACATCCTGTTCCGTCTCCAATGTCATCCACTAGTTTAGCATGCGTGATGGTTTTCGTCTGGAGCTATTATTACTGTAATGGTTGCAATGTATAATTTTCTAACTCGGTTATTCCTTCTACATTAGAGAGTTGGTCTTCTGCTATTAGAAGAAACTTCCCCTTCTCTCTCCTTTATTTAGCCATTTGTTCATTTATATTAGCAGGGACACAACAATTGCTATTTTATTGCTACCATTGGTTTTTCTTTTTTTAGAGCAATGTTAGATTTACAGAAAATTTGCACAGAAAGTAGAGTTTCCATATACCACTCTCCCCACCCTGCTACACATTATTAGAATCTTGCATTTTTGTGATACATCTGTCACTATTTTTTTTAAGATTTATTTTTTTATTTACTTATTCCCTGCCCTCCCTCTTGCCACTTGTGCTTGCTGTCTGCTTTCTGCGTCCATTCATTGCGTGTTTCCTCTGTGTCTGCTTGTCTCCCTTTGTTGTGTCATCTTGCTACGCCAGCTCTCCGCGGGCGCGGGCCGTCGGCTCTCCGTGGGCGCGGGCCAGCTTGCCCTCACCAGGAGGCCCCGGAAACTGAACCCAGGGCCTCCCATATGGTAGACGGGAGCCCATCCACTTGAGCCACATCCACTTCCCCCATTTGTCACTACTGATGAACCAGTATTGACACATTGTTACTGACTGAAATCCACAATGCATGTCAAGCTTCACTCTTCGCGTTGCTGGGTTCTATGGGCTTGACAAACGCATGATGCCGTGCACCCACCCTTACGGTATCATACAGAACAGATTCGCCGCCCTAAAAATGCCCTCTGCTCCACCTACTCGCCCACCTCCCATCCCTCCAGAACCCCTGGTAACCACTGATCTTTTCATTGTCTCTGTAGTTCTGCCTTTTCCAGAACATCATATAGTTGAAATCCCGTAGCATATAGACTTTTCAGACTGTCTTCTTTCACTTAGCAATGTGCACTTAAGATTTCACCAAGTCTTTCATGGCTTGAAGTTGAGTAATGTTCCGTTGCATGGCTGTGTCACAGTTTGTTTGTCCAGTCACCTATTGAAGGGCAGTTATGAATGAAGCTGCCATAAATGTTCATGTGCAGGTTTTTGTGTGAACACCAGTTTTTAACTCATTTTGGTATATATCTAGGAGTGTGATGGGTGGATCATATGGTAAGACTGTGTTCAGCTTCGTAAGAAATTGACAAACTACTTCCCAAATTGGCGGCACCCTTTTGCATTCCCACCAGGCAGGGGTGGGAGTTCCTGTTATTCCACATCCTTGCCAGCATAGGTATTTTCAGTATTTGGGATTTCAGCCATTCTAATAGGAGAGTGGAGGCATTTCATTGCTGATTTCACTTGCAATTCCCTAATGACATATGATGTTGGGCACCCTTTCATATGCCTATTTGCCATCTGTATATCTTCTTTGGTGACGTGTCTTTTCAGGTCTTTTGCCCATTTTTTAAAAATTTGGTTGTCTCTAATTGTTGAGTTTTTAAAGTTCTTTGTATATTTTGGATATAACTTCTTTGTCAGATATGTGTTTTGAAATTTTTTTCTCCCAATGTGTGGCTTGTCTGTTCATTCTCTCAACAGTATCTTTCACAGGGCAGACATTTTTTATTGCAATGACATCCAACTTATCAGGTTTTTTCTTTTGTGTAAGAAGTCATCGCCAAACCCAAATTCACCTAGAGTTCCTCCTATGTTCTAGAAGTTTCGTAGTTTTGTGCTTTCCATTTAGGTCTATGATCCATTCTGAGTTAATTTCTGTGAGTCATGTTGGGTCTGTGTCTGGATTTTTTTTTACTCATGTAACTGTTCAGTTGTTCCAGCATCATGTGTGGAGACCCTTGGCTTGTCTTTGCTCCTTGTCAGAGACCCGTTTACTGTATTTGTGTGGGTCTATTTCTGGTGCCCTATTGCTTCATTTTTCTATGATTCCTCTAAATAGTAGGTTACAGTTTTTATGAGTCTTGTGGGAATGTCTGTCTGCTTTCACTGTCTGTAGGAATATTATTTTCCTATTTTAGCATATTAACGTTCTTTTTCCTTGGAGCATTCACAAATATGCTTGCTTTCTGACAGTTCCCAGCTCTGTTCCCCTCTTTTCCTCATCTTTACTGTCATTCCCAGCAGATTGCACTCCCAGCAGATCATAGGGGGGGTGCCCTGCTGGCTTGGCTGCCTCTGAGGGTCCCCAGGGCAGGGCCCCGCCAGTGTCCTCACACCTCACCTTGGACTCCACGCTCGCCTGGTGTTGGAGGGGCAAGCCTCCCCACCTCAGCTGCGGCTCTCCAGTCGACCGCTGTGCTTTTCAGTGACTATGTTGACTTTGGGGGAATTCTCCAGTCCTCAAGGCTTTCAGAGACCCCCTTGCTGTCCGCTGCTCCTTCTCTCACCAGCTCTGGCACTGACCAGCCTCGTGGCTGTTGGTGGCTTGTCCTCACCGTCCTGTACCTTTAGGTTTGAGGAGGTGGGTTTTGCCACCTAGGGTTTTGCATGTCATATCCGCGGGGTTTGCTCTGTGTTCTTTGCTGAGTGCACTCATTATCATATCCATCATCATCATCTTCCTCACATCTGCCCACACCTAGTTTGACACTATCCTGGAATTTAGCTTTGGAATTTCCTGAGCCATCGAAATAAGCATTTCGAATGGTCAAACTGCCCACGCACAACTGCATGATCTCCAGGGGATCAGATGTGAGAACCCAAGGAAAAGCCGTGGGCCTGGAGCATCCGAGCTCCAGGAAAGCCTCAGAAAAAGATGCTGAACGATTTCCAGCTTAGTACAGAGGATGAGACAAGCGCATTCATCCCTGACCACTTTCAAAATTCCCAGTAACGTGACAAGAAAGGGACTAGAAGCAAAAGGGATGGAGCCAGGGGAGGAGGGGAAGAGAAGCAGGGCCCTGCAGACCAAAGCACTGAGGACAAGGACAGTGCCCACGGGGCGAGGAGAAGCCGAGAGCCAGGTGTGCAGCCGCCCAGAGCCAAGACGTGGCTCTCCCGGGCCTCAGGGCACCGGCAGGGCCGGGATTCAGAGGCCCCGGGACCTGGGAGGGTGGGAAGGGGAGAGCCTGGGCCAAGCAGGGTGGAACATATGAAAAGAGCAGCTGGACCCCTAGGCCTTCACCCGCAGCAGTCCCTCCCCCCCAGGAAGCATGGTCAGCGGCGGCCAGGTCCCCAGGATGGGCACTTACATGGCATTGCTAGAAGAAGCCAGGGGCCCGGGGGACGCAGGAAGAGGGAGTAATTGTTGGACAGGTGCAGAGCTTCTGTCTGAGGGTATGGAAAAGTTGGGGTAATGGATGTTGGGGACAGAGGCACGATGTTATGGATGCGATTCTTGCCACTGAAGGTGGTTAAAAAGGGAAGCTTTGAGGTAAGCATCTGTTACTACAATAAAAAGTTTTAAAAAAAACAAACATTGCAGGACAGAGAAAAGCAACAGAAAAGGGCACTGCCAGGAAAAGCTTGGCCAGGCAGGGGTCCCAGAGGACGGAGGGGCCGGGGGGCTGTGTCGCCTCCAGGCTCACTGGCTCCTTGGGGTGGGAGCTGGATGCCCGCCTTGGACCCGAGAACGGGGTGTGTGTGAGTGTGTGCAAGTGTGTGCAACTGTGCAGGTGAGTGCGTGAGTGTGTTAGTGAATGAGTACGTGAGTCAGCGAGTGTGTGCGCGTGTATGTGCGTGTGAGAACAGGTGCAAGTTGTGAGAGTGTGCGTGAGAAGGTGTGACCACACGTGCGTGCACACTCCCAGGGACGAGCCCACCAGACAGCGCCCACACGGAGCACACGGCCAGCCCGGGAGACTGGGGGCCAGCACCTCCTCTCTGCCCTCGGGGCCCCGGCGGGCTGTGGAGGTGCACAGCCCCCGCCCCAAAGCGCCTGCGAGGGCTGATAGGCCGGGCGCTGTCTCGGCTCCGAGCCCGCACGGGGTGGGCGGCACCGCGGGCAGGGCCACTGCAGCCACACGGGTCCTGTCCTGCCTGGGAGGGGCTCAGACGGCTCGTCCAACGAAGCCTGTGGGGAGGGGCTCGGGCTGTGGGCGTGGGGCGCTGATTTCGAGAGCCAGGGCTCCTGGCTCCTTGTGGCCCAGGACAAGCAGCTCCCAGCTTTGCCACAGCAAGAAGGCCCCAGGGCGCTGGGGTGACGCCCCCTTCCCCTCACACGAGAGCCCCTCCGGGGTGCAGAGCTGTGAGTGGGGTGGGGGGCATGGAAACCCCCTCCCCGCACCCACCCTCTCCCCTCTGCACCCAGGTTTGGCCGACACCCTCAAGGCGAGCCGCTGTGCCCGCAGCAGCCTCTTCAGCGCTCTGGGTCCAGGAGCAGCAGAGCCACCGAGGCTGTCTCTCTGGCCAGGTCCCAGCTCCTGCCAGCAGGCGCCGGGGAGGCCTCCAGGCTGCGCGGGGTCAGCTCTGTGCCCCTGGCAGCAGTCAGCACTGCGTCGAGGGCAAGGACAGGGCTCCCACCCAGCCTGCCCCCCTTTGTACCACCCCCCTGGATGACACAGCTCCCCATTCCAGACAGGACCCCGCCTGGGTTCTGGTCACGGGTGAGGGGGGACCCAGGTTCCCTGCCAGCAACTCCCACCCTGCTCCTGAAGTCTGGTCCCAGGGGCCCTTTGCCAGCCCCCCTGCTTTGGAGGCTGGGCAGTGTGGTGCGGTGCCCGTCCTCGCGGTTGGCGCTGGGCCTGCCCAGTGGGGTGGGGTGCCCAAGCCGTGCCTGGGAAGAATGGGGCTCTGTGTGTGCAGGGCGGGGGCCCAGGACAGCCTGCGGCTGCGGAAGGGACAGACGTCCACAAAGGAGGGCAGGCTTTGAGCACGTCTGGCCCAGGGTGGATGACAGCAGAGGGACCACGTCTGCCGCTTCCTCGCCTCGAGGCCTCCGGCAACAGGCTGGGTGAGGTTCGGGGACCAGGAGCCCCCGGAGAGGAGGGGGGCAGCCTCAACTGTGCTGCCTCCAGAACCCACTGCTGGGTCTGGTTGTCCAGGGGGGGCAAGGCACCCCTTTGCAATCCTGGCCTCCTGCCATCAGACAGGCGGCGAAACTGGAGAGCCCTGTGCCCCCCAAGGCACCACCCACCCTCCCTCCCACAAGCCCAGGGTGCAGCAGAGCCCCCTGATGGGCACTGGGAAGCAGGGTGAGGGTCTCCTACCCTCAGGTAGACAAGGACATGGAGGTCCTGAGCGGGCGTCTGACCTGCTGGAAGTCACCCCTGGGCTGCAGAGAGGTGGGAGGGGCCCCCAGTGAGGCCCATCCTGGTTCCTCGATTTTTCTGATTCCCTGAACCCGACTTGGCTCCATCCCCAGCAGGGGCCACAGGCTAAGGCCCCCCAAGGCCTGATAGCCCGCCAAGCACTCCCAAGCTGGGGGGGGGCCTTCTCCTGGGACCCCATGAGGCTCGCACGCCCACACCACTCGGACAGAGAGAAGCCCCAGTTGCAGGCCCAGCCCCCAACAGGGCTCCCCCCCTCCCCCCACCAGCACCCCACCTTGTTACAAGTTTTCCTTGTTGAATTCTTAGTGCAAGAAACCCTGATTTTAGCATCCATTATTGCTCTCCTTGGAACTTTGGCAAACATGCCTCGAGTCCCCAGCTTCTCGGGAGCCACCTTAGGGATTTCTCTCGCCAAGGGGTCCTGGCTGCCCCTCTCGGTTAAGCTGGAACTGCCTTCCCCAGCACCCCTTCCCTGGTTGTCGGGGAGAGGGGCCCGGGGGAGCGGCGAGCTCCTGCATCGAGGCCCCGTCCCATGGCCTTCGTCGAGGGTCCTTTCTACTGGCAAATGCTCAGGTGACATGGGCCCCGCTCCCATCTTCTGGAACAGGTTTCCTCCTCGGGTGAAGAGCACCTGAGCGTGAGCAAACCGGAAAGCAGAAACAGGCGGACCTTCTTGCCGTGAGTCACGGCATCTCCCAGCCCGGCCACCCAAAGGCTCCTGGAGACGCCGAGACCCAACTTCCTTCACCTTGGCCTTCTGGTCGACCCCACAGGGCCCCCCCCCCCCGGAGGTCCTACCAGGAGAGCCGCCCTCCCTCCCATGTGTCCCGAGCAGAGGTCAGGGTCTCCAGGAACGGGACCGTCACCCAGCTCAGCTCGCAGAGATGGGGAGGCTCCTCCCTGCCCAGAGAAGGCCTCCAGGGACCCTGAGCTGCTCCAGTCATCCAGATGAGAGCCTGAAAGATGAAGCAGAGGAGGAGGCTGCCCCCCACCCAGGGGTCCCACCTCCAGAGATCCAGAGAGGAGCTTGCACCCCAAACCCCCTTGGGGCGAGGCCATCCCAGGCCAGGACTCGCCCACTGAGCAGCCCTTGGGCTGGCTCCATGGGGCCCCATCTTGGTCTGAGCCAGCAGGGATGTCCCCAGCAGGCAGCCCCCCTCTGTGGGCTGACTCTGGCCCCACTGCGGCGCCTTCACCCCCTCCCGCACCGCCCCTGGTCACAGTCTCGTCTGCCCTGCCCAGGCCAGTGGTTCTAATTCCGTTTCCTCGAGCCACCGCTGCCCCCACACAGCCCATCTGGGCCAAACCATCCTGCGTGTGTCCCGGCCCAGGAGCTCGCCCAGGCTGTGAGCCATGAACAGCCCCTCCCAGGAAACAAAGAGCGGAGTATTGATGAAGGCTGCGAAGCCAGCCGGCTGATGGCGAATATGCGCCATCGCGCCCTCCTCGCGATGACCAGCTCCATCGAAGCTGATCAAGTTCCTGCTCACACGTGTTGCTTTCTCACGTTAAAAAAAAAATACGTTTCTAAAGAGTTTGTAATAAGGGGGAAATAAAGGCAGGTCATAAAATTATATAGAAAGCATAAACTCAATCATATTAAGAAGAAATCCATAAAAAGATGCTGCAGAAATCCTCAAAAGGGGGCTTTTCCATGGACCTAGAGAAGCCTGAGTCTCGGGGACTCTCCCCAGGCCCTCGGCCGAGTCTGTATTTGTAATTAGATTTCCTTTTCTGAAAGAGGATCCCCTAATTTAGCTTCAGGCCTCTCAAAAGCTGATCCACCTCTGCCCTTACACCTCTCATGGAGCCCTCGAGACCCCTTCCCCAGCTCACCAGGCAGGAACCTGAGTCTGAGAGCCAGGATATGGGTGTCAGAAGCAACTGGAAACAGCCCTGGTGGGCTGCAGCGGTTGAGGAATTTATTGGCACATCTAACTGACAAACTCCAGAAATAGAGAAGTTTCAGGAAAGGATAGGTGCTTTTGAGCACTTGAAATAAGTCTAGTCTCAATCGAGATATTTTGGAAACATAACATTAAAAAAAAAGAATATAAAATATCTCAGTAGTAATTGTTAAATGGATTACATGTTGAAATGATATTTGGGAAATATTGGGTTAAATAAAATATTTACCCGTATCTGTTTCTCTTTTACTGTGGCTACTAGAAATTTTTGAATTACACGGGTGGCTCTCGTTAAATTTCTGTTGGGCGTTGGGGGACTCCTGCCAGATGGAGAGAGCTTCTCCTCTCCAGCCACAAGCTCACAGGCCCTGCCCCAGGCCTCCAGCCCCAACCAGATATGCTGAAGGGATTCCCTTCATCGCCCGTCCCTGGCCTGATCGCTAGGGCGAAGGATATAAGAGTTCCACAGATCAGCGCACACTGGCGGAGCTGCAAGGGGAGCTGGCCCACCCACCCTGCACCCCTGCCCTGTGGCAGGGCAAGGGCCGGACTCCAGATAACTGCTGGCTGTTTGACACGTCTCCCATCCACAGCGGGGCCTGTGTACCCTCCCCTGGAACCTGAGCTGGCCTCGGTGACCTGCTTGGCCAGGAGAGGACCTGTCCTGGGACCCTGAGGCCATGTCATAAGAAGCCTTGAGCCTTCCCCCTGGCCCTCGGACACCCACCACCCTGAGGCCGCTGTGCTGGAGAGGCCGCTGTGCTGGAGCCAAGCTGGAGATCTTTTAGGGACAGATTATAAGGTCTCCATAGAAAGGGATGAGGCCCAAAAGGAATTGCTCAGCTTTCAGGAAAATTTAGAAAAAACATATAAAGAGCCCAGGACTTGCTGGACTCAAAATAAGTATGCTTTTCATTTCCTGGCTCTTGAGACGGCAAAAAGCTCTCCAGGAGGGAAATGGTTTCAGTGGAAAGACCACCTAAAAGTGGGCCTGTCGGATCCTTTGTTGAGACTTCAGAAAGGCCCTCCCAGTAGAAAAGGCAAAGGCCTCTAGGATTGGCAGGGGCACTGGGCAACAGCTCTCTGACCTGCCAGACCCAGCCAGAGGGGCTCGTGTTGGGGAGAACCGGGCAGTGGTCTTGCCTTACCATGTGCTCTTAAGGTGCTGGGCGGGAGCGGGGGGCGGTGCAGACAGGGCCAGGCAGAGCCAGGCTGTCCCTGGAGAATCCACTGCCTGGTGGAATTTGACTCGGGCTGGTGGTCTTTGCGGCTGGTGGCCGTCCCACCTCGGACCTCAATGTCCGTCTCGCCCTTCCTCTGTGTGGTCTGGGGCTCTGATGCCCATGGGCATGGGAAGGGTGGCTTCCTGCTCAGGGCTGGGGGGTGCTTTGAGATCACCTGAGAGGGGACACATGGGGTGCAGTGAGGTGGAGGTGCACGGATGTGCCGGCTGCAGGCTGCCCCCCGCCCCCAGCCTGGACCCACCCTGGAGGGAGGCAGAAGCAGCCGTGAGCCCAGCAGGGCGGAGGCAGACCTGTCCCCGGGGCCCTCACCCAGGAGCGTGAGCAGAATTAATAGATTCCTGGGAGACGCCGAGAGCCTGTTGTTGTCTAACCAGGCGGAGCTCGGGCTTAGCTTCCTGAGGCTGCCGCAGCAGAGTGCCCTGGACTTGGCGGTTTAAAACAACAGGACTTGGTTCTCTCCTGGTTCTGGAGGCCAGAAGCCCAGACTCAAGGTATCGCCAGGGTCGGCTCCCTCCGGAACCTCGGAGAGAGCATCTGTTCCTTGCCCCCTCCGGCTTCTGGCGAGGCGGTCCTCGGCGGCCAGCGTGTCCCTCGCTCTGCCTGCGTCCTCACGCGGCCTTCTCCCTGTGGGCTGGGTCTCGGGGTCCTCCCCTCTTTTTGTGAGGACGTGTCAACTGAGAAATAACAAACCGAGCTACAGGCAACAAAGGTGTTTATTTGGGGTCTTGTACTTGCAATTCGGGCAGCACAGCATCAGGTAGCAACCCAAATCAGGTCCCGCTTGGGGCTTCCAGGCAAAGGTTTTTAAAGGAAAAGGCCCCCTCCAGAACCCCAGGCTGGTCACAGCCCCTGGTACAGAGGAGTCCTCAGCCGTGTGTAGGGAAATCAGAGTGGAGGGATGGGGGTGAATTTGGCTTCCGCAGGCCACCGCGTACACCTGCTTCTGCTGCTGGATTTTGGCCCCAGGACTCCTGTGTGCTCCCTGCTGTGCCTTCCTTCCCAGCGATGCCCTGAGTCCCGTGCAGGTACCCAGGGGAGGCTGCGGAGTTCAGGAGGAGCTGTGCAGGGCGCAGACGCCCCTGGCAAGGAGGGAAGGGCCCGGCATCCCCTGAGCCTCCTCCAAGGACCACCACCGGCTCAGGGCATCTCCGAGAGCCACGCTTCTCTCCCTTGTACAGTGAGCAGGCGTGCCGGGGCAGGGAGAAAGGACGGCACGTGTGAGCTCTCTCTGCCGTGCACCTAAGCGTGTTCGGCGTAACCAGGTCCCTGCAGAGGCTGTGACCCAGCACTGAGGGACCTGGGCTCTGAGTTCTGGGGCTGCCATGATGTAGCACCTCAAATCGATGGCAGGGACCCACAGAAAGTTCTGGAGGCCAGACGTCTGAAGTCAGGGTCTCGGCAAGGTTGGCTCCTCCCGGGCTCAGGGAAGCCTGTCCCTGCCTGCCCACTGGTTTCCGGTGGTGGCGGCCACCCGTGGCGTTCGCTGGCTTGTGGGCCCAGCGCTCCAGCCTCTGCTCCGCCGTCACATGGCCTTCTCCACGCGTCCCTGCGTGTCCTTGACACCCCTCATTGGATTTGGGGTCCACCCCAATCCAACACCTCTTATGCTGAGGAGCTCTGCAAAGACCCTCCTTCCAAACAATGTCGCATTCACAGGGATAGCGCTTGAGCATGGCTTTCTGAGGGACACCATTAGGGGGCATCCTCGTGCCCCCCACTCCTGCCTGCAGACCTCTCTTCCCACCTGCGGGGTACAGAGCGGGGCGGGCAGGTGTCCCCGTCTCCTTCTGGGATGTCACAGAGTCGGGGCCCACAGTCTCGCCCACGCCTTCCCTCCTCCTGGGCCTAGGTCCTCTGTCTTGGGGAGCAGGGCAGCGGGAGGGCGGTCAGGGCACAGGGCCTCTGCTCGCAGCTGCTGCGTCAACCCGGAGTCTAGAGCATACCGGGGGACATAGGTCCAAACCACCACAATTCTTGTTTATTTTTATTTTTACTTTTTGCAGATGCAATTAAGGTAAGATCTCAGGTAGGGATGCTGTCACAGGAGTCCCTATCAGGGAAAGAGGGAGGCAGGAGGTCAGAGAGGAGCAGAAGCAGAGGAGAGATGGTGCTGGCCTTGAAGCCAGCAGGGCCACGAGCCAGGGGACACGGCAGCCTCTGGGGGCTGGAGAAGGCGAGGCCAGATCCTCGCCCGCAGGATGCCGAGGAGGCAGCCCTCGGACACTCTGACTCGAGGGCCTCTGCCTCCAGGCCCGCCTGGCCTCAGGCCTGAGCCTGTGGCCACTGGTCACAGCAGTCACGGCACTGACACACACGGCGCGCCCGCGTGGGACCGCTGAAAGGCTGTCGTTGCAGTCCCGGATGACACGGGCGCCAGTGCCTGTCGCCACGGCTCTGCCAGAGTCCGAACCGCCTCCCGTGACACGGCAGCGGGCACCGGGCGGCCCGGGCAGCCTCCACATTCTTTCCCATCAGAAGCCACAAGCGCCCTCGCGGGCTCCCGGGCAGATACATTTGTTTTCCATTACTCTTGTGAGAAACATGGGGGCTGCGGCGTGTTCTTAGGAGTTTACGACTGAGACGATTTTGGTTAATGCAGCCGCTTTGGCCGCAGAGAGCATCTGCGCTCACCCAAGTCCCCATTAGCCTGTCTGCAGACAGGCCTTGCCATCGCACATCGCCATTTGCAAGACATTCGTGTCAAGTAGTTCTCTTTGACCGGCGTGTGCAATCCGCTTGCATCTTGCTAGGAGCCCGTCCTGCTCTTGATTTCGTTCTGCGAAGGCCTTGATGAAGACGAGCCACGTCTGTTTAGAGCTGGTTGCTGTCTCTCGGCTGAAATCTGCTCATTTTTCCCCTTGAAACATGTGCCAAGGCTGATCCTCCGGGGGCCGAAAACTCGCAGCCCACGGAGGGCGCCTGGCGAGGCAGAGGTGGCGGGAGCCGCCCGGCAGGCCCAAGAGGGGAAGGAAATGTTGGAAGACGTCCTGCCGAGCAGGGTGCCCGGGATCAAAGCAGCAGGAGAGTTTCCTGCGGGCGAGGTGGGCTCCATCTGCTCGCAGCACCCCTGAGGCAGAGGGGACGCTGGTCTTTGCAGTGCAGAGAGGAGATGGCGCATGGAGAATGCAGGCAAAGCCCTGTCTACGGAGACCTCAGGCCTCACGTCTTCAGCCCACCGGGCCTTGCCAAGGTTAAATGCGGACGAAGCTGGAGCAGCAGCCAAAGTCTGGGTCTGCGCACTTTGTACTCAGCAGCGCAGCTGCTCAGAGCAGTCTTTTCACGTCTTGTCGTTTGGTCCCCGTCTTTAAGAAGGGCATGCAAATGTTCTGGGGAGTCGGCTCCCAGGTGGAGCAGGCAGCACAGCCAAGAGGTAAGGGGGGGGGCTGAGAAAGGGGCCCATTGCCTTGTACAGCAGGGCACCTGCTGTCAGGGAAGCGTGCAAGCAAGGGAGGGACGCGCTGGCCGGTTGTCCTCGCCACATCAAGGCCAGAGGAACGGTGGAGTTTGAGACAAACGGTGCAGATGCTGAGACGGCGCCTGCGTGCACCTGCCCTCGTGCCTGAGCCGTGTCCTGCTTGAGCTGGCAAATGCCTAGTGTAAAGATTAAACCAGGTCGCAGCAAGTCCGCACATCCAAATCCAATTCAGAATCTCTCCTTGCTTAGGAGACTTTTGGAACAACATCATGAACCACAAATATTTGTCCTTTAAACCAAATACAGCTCCTTGTGTTAGGAGGGCTTAGACGATTTGTGGCCATTTCTGCTCTCGCCAAGCCAGGTGAGATTTTTGAAATTCTGACCAAAGGAACTGAACATTGTAGCCGTGTGTCTCCGTGCATGCCCAAGGGGCCGAGAGTCGGCACAGGGCACGTGACACGGCGTAGCGCACCCCTGCTCAGCGTCTGTGGGATCTGGAGCCCACACTGGGCCTCTGGGCACACACAGGAGCCTCCCAGCACCTGGAAGGGGAAGACGAGGCTGAGGCCCAGGAGGGCCCAGTCATCTGCTTTGCCCAAGAGCACACAGTCAACCCTGGGAGAGGTCGCACCGGAATGACCTCCAGCTCTCGTCCACAGCGTCCTGCACTCACTGTGCTTGACCTGGAGGCCCAGCAAGGGCGGGAATGGGTCCGAGCTTCCACTTAAGTCATCCTCAGGGTGAACGAGAACCCCGGCCATGACTGCTGGGGGCACCTGGCACTCTGCGCAGGACAAAGCCGGTCTCCTGCTGGACAAGCACACACTGGACAAACCTGTGTTCCAGCCCCTACCCCAGCCTGGCTGCGAATGGCAGGTGGCCTCAAGCACAGCCCCTCTCCAGCCCCACTGGCAGTTATGAGCTGAGAGACTGTGGGAAGCCCCTGGGTCTTCCCAAGTGCAGGACGGGGCTGAGAACCTGCACTCGGGGACAGCTGTGAAGGACTTGGCTCAGGGTCTGGACAGACATGTGCTTGCTGGCGGGGAACTGCGAGTGCGGACGCCCCAGCACCTCCCTGGCTCTGTGCAGGGAGGGCGAGGATTTCCGCCTGCGCCCACCTCCTGGCAGGCTTGACCACAGGCTCAAGGTGGAGGGCTGGGCAGGAAACCGTCCTTGGGGAAAGAGGGGTGGTCCAGCCTTCAGGCCCCATCATCTGTCTTGTTCTGGAGACGGCGCCCGTCTGTCCATCCCTGCCCAGCCCTGGAAGTAGGCTAGACCTGGGGGAGAGCTGCCCAAGAGGAAACTGAAAGGGCTGCATCGCTGCATAGAGCTGGGCACAAGCAGCATTATCCCGGGACCCTCATCAACACAGAGGAGCACAGCGAGGCTCTCTCGCCTTCCGGAACATTCCTCCACCCTCATGCACAGTGGCTGCTCACAGAATCAGAGGAGCAAACTGTGGTTGTTGCAGTCCCAGGTCAAAAGCCGTCTCTGTGGTAGCAGGACGGGGTGGTCAAAGGGTCTGACTTTTGAGGATGCGTGCACCCCAGTTACCTTCCTCCCTCCCTGAGCCCTGGGGTGCCACAGAAGCCATGAAGGAGCGATGGAGCCGAGGTCTCCTCAAGCCCAAGGACCCAGGGTGGCAGCAGGGACTGGCTCTGCAGGCGGGAGGGGCAGCGGTCTGGAGGAGGGGTCCCGGCCCCAGAGAGGGCAGAGCTGACGGCAGCTGAGGTTGAGGCTGTGGAGAAGCCGCTGCCAAAGGCACGAGTCCCAGCCTCTGCCCTGCCCGGAGTGTAAATTCACGGGGAAGGTAAGGAGACGGGAAGCAGCCCAGCCCACGGCTCACCTGGGCCAGGTGTCCAGAACTGAAGGAGGCCTAGTGAGTGTCATCGGAGAGAAAAGGGAAGGCAGTAGAGACACGACGCAAGAACCGACCGGAGCGGCCTGGCTGCAAGAACACAGCAGTTAAAATCACAAACGCCATCACACATCTCCAAACCCCATGAATTTGCCTGGTGAGCTGGGAGTTCAGGCAAGAAACCCCCTACCCGAAGGCTCCAAGAAGGGGCGGAAAACAGCACGGAAGCCTAGACAAACGGAGGTGTCAACCTCTGCAGAGCTGGAGTCCCTCAGGGAGAGAGAGAGACCCAGAAGGAGAAAATGTTTGAAGAGCTGGCTAGTGAGAACATCTTCACAGTCAAGGGAGATAAAAGACCTGCAGCTGCAGGCACACCTGGGTGCCAAGCAGACCCCAAAAACCCACACACCTTACGGAGAAATTTAAGATCCCCAAAGAGAAAGATAAAATCCCACAAGTTCTCAGAAAATGTTGTTAACGTGCGATAGTGCAAATGCCAGAAGGAAGCAAAGCACTTATTTCCAAAGGACTGGAGGAAATGAACTTAGACCTGGAACTTCTAGTCCAGCTCCCTGGCATCTGAATGTGAGGGTGAAACTTTGAGGAATCACTGGACCCACTGACACCTGCTCTGAAAACCGTGCCAGGGAGGAAACAGAACAAAACGAGAATGAGGCGGAATGGGCTACAAGGGAGACGGGAATTCCCAAGAGCAAACAGGGCAGCAGGGCCTGCCATGGCCCAGCTCACACGGATGATGAAGAAAGCACATCCCACTAGCCCAGAATTCAAGTCCTGGAGGCCGCCCGCCTGGGTGGTGGGTGGAGGAGGAGGGGCGAGCTGTTCAAGGAGAGGGAAGCCCCCCAGGAAAGGAAAGGCCCCTGGTGGGGCCTCACAGGGCAGAGGCCTTGCTGGGAGAAGGCTGGGCCTCTCTGGCGATCTTACGAGGCAAATGGAAGCCTCCAGAAATGCCTTTTGCTCCCCAGCCCTGGCCACGTGTGAGCACGTGGAGAACGTACCTCACCCGTGGGTGGGATCTGCAGTCCCTTTGCCTCTCGGAGGACAACTTGGCAATAAATATCAAGTCTTAAACTGCACATAGCCTCTGCCCACAGATGCCATTTTTAGGAATTTACTGCAAGCTAATAATCTAAGAAGAAGGGGTCTTAGCCTCCTGGGCCGCTGTATCAGAGCACCACAAACTGGGGGCCGGAAGTCCCAAAACAAGGTTGGGGGCCATGCTCCCTCCACAGGCTCCAGGACAAGCTCCCTCCCTGCCCATGCCCTGGGGTCCCGTAGATTGCCGGCAACTCACGGCCTCTTCCCCTGTCTGTGTGTCTGCGTCAAATTTCCTCTTATAAGGACCCAGTTATAGTACATCGGGGTCCACCCACTCCAAGACAATTTCTTTCTTTTTTTTTTAGGAGGTTCTAGGGCTTGAACCCAGGACCTCATATGTGGGAGGCAGGTGCTCAACCACTGAACCACACCCGCTCCCCACGATTCCTTTTAACTCGCCCAATTCCACTGGAATGGCCCCACTTCCAGGTTCTAAGGTCCAGGGGTGAGGACTTGAGCACATCTTTTGGGGACACCATTCCATCCACAGCTGGGGTGCGGGACACCCCGTTAGCCCTGTGTGGGTGAGAGGTGGCTTTGGGCAGCCAGGGCGGGCAGAGGTGGTGTGACCACAGCAGGGTGACGCCGGGCAGGACGCATGCACACGGACAGATGCCCACAGGACAGCGGCACCGAAAGTCAGGCTGGGGAGCCGTGCGTCTCTCCCGCTATTTTTACATGCGTTCACTCAGGCAGGGGGGCAGGGTGCCAGAAGGCGCAGAAAGTTCATCTTGGCCATGAGCTCAGGGCCCTATTTTTCTATGTTTCCTGGATGGTTTAAAATAAGGAAACAGTATTTTGTAAATAGAAGGGAAAAAAAAGTTACAACTGGAATGAAAACTCCCAGGTGGCACCCTTGGTAATCCGTGCAGCGGAGTCGCCAAGACGCCCAAATCCCTCGGGTCTGGAGTCCCTGCTTCTTCTGACAGCTCGGAGCTCCCCCTGGTCTCCCAAAAAAAGAGCTCATCACTTTCATCATGAAATGGGGAAACTGAGGCAGACAGACCCGCGGTGACTCCCCAAAAGCCATGTAAAGTTAAGGACACATCAGTCTCAGCCTCGAACTTCCTGACTCCCCAGTGGGGAGCAAAAGTCATTTTACCAGGTGAAGGACTCTGGGGGGCAAACCCCAGCACAACTGGGTTACTTCAAAGAAAATCTGCATCGACAAATCAACCCCAAATATCTGTGGAGGCCCTCCCGGGGGCAGACCCCAGTGGGGGGCGCCGGGGGGGAGGGAGGAGACGAGCCCTGCGCTCCAGGGTCCCCCTCCTTGGGGCAGGAGCCGTGCACACCCCAGCAGCCCTCCCACCCCAGTTCCTGCCCTCACCCAGCCCCTTCTCACTGCCTCGGAGAAGCCCCCGGCCCAGCCCTGCCTCAGCCCCTCTAGACCCCCAGGGCCAAGTCAGGCGGGTCTTGCTCCACAGCCTCCCAGGCACGGGAACTTTCCCTACCCAGTCGCGAGGGGCTGCAGGATGGAGTCACCCAAGTCCCCCCTTCCTCAAGGAGGTCCAGAGAGACCAGCAGCAGCTGCGGCAGGGACCCCGCAGGCCCCGCTCCCAGCAGCCCTGCTCGGCTGCGGCTTCCCAGGCTGGCCTTGGCGCGCGCCCTCAGGCCTGGGCCCCAAGCCCGGTTCCAAGACACTGCGGTGGAGGGACTGCGGGGGCCCCGGGCTGAGAGCATTCAGGGCTTAGCACCCAGTACCTGGCCGTGGCCGGAGAACTAAGTGCCCTTTTGTTACGCAGTTGCTGCATGGCCCCGTCTGCAGGGAAAGGCCCTGGGTGGCGTGGACCCTGGGGGGCCTTGAGTCAGCGCGGCTGGAGAACGGCCTCCCTGGGTCTGACGGGCTAGGAGCCCATGAGGTGGCCGGAGCTTCAGCACCTGAGCCAGCTGTGCCGCCCAGGGCCCCCTCTGGTGCCGTCGTGCCTGCTGCTACTCTGGACTGTCCCAAAAGCTCTGCTCCTCCCCCAGGCAGGGTCCTCAGCCAGGGCCCTAGAGGGCTGATGCTGCCAGGTGCATACAAACACCTCCGTGTCTCACACCTACTCCCCGTACCTCTCCGCACCTCCCAGGAGCCCTCCCTAAACCACAAGCCCAGTGAAGCCCTCCCTCTCTCCCATCCCTCCCATGGCTCCCCTGTACCCTCAGAAGCAGACAAGGCCCCTCCTGGCCTGGAATCCTGGGAGACAAGTCAAGAGCTGGCAATGACAGCCCATGCCCACTGCCCCAGTGCCCACCTCTAGTGCTTTGCTCAGACCCTCCCCTCCACCCAGAAGGCTGTCCTTTTGGACCCACTCATCCAACTCCCCCCGAGTTTCTCAAGGCCCCTCATCCAGCCTGACAGCTTGGCCCCTGGCTCCAGGCCGGTCTCTCTGGGGACATCTCGGTACCTCTGGAGGGGCAGGCTGAGGGCTCCTCACCCCCTCGCCCAGGCCCACCCCCTCCCCTGCCCTATCTTCTATAGGTCTCTCCCCCCTCCCAGCCCTGCCTTTTCCTCCTCAGGCCCTTCCATGCCCCTCCCCCAGCCTGTCCCACTCCTCAGCCCCCAGCCCTGGCCTAGAGGCCTAGAGCGTTAGAACTCATCACCCAGCTTCCCACTCTGCAGCCCCGACCTCCCACCCAGGCCACCACCACCTGCACAGTCTGCCCCAAACCCATCAAGCCCCTTGAGTCCTCTGGCCACGTGACACTATGAGGGTCCCCTCTCCTCGGGGCGTGTTGCTCCCCCGGCCCTGTGTGCCCTGTCCCCATGCCTGCAGGCTCTGGATAATTTGGGGGCCAACATCCAGGAAGCCCTCTAATCCCCAAGTGGGCTGGAGGGGGTTGGGCCCTGCTAGATGCTCCCCCACTGTCACGTAGCATGAGCAGTCATGGCTCTCAACAGGACACGGACCAGCCTGGGTGTCTGGAAGAAGCACTGGAGTCTCAAGCAGGAGGGGTCCTCTGGGGACTTCTGTCTCTTTTCTTTTTACTTGAGCAGTGGAGAGAATGTGCCCGAGGGGCCAGGGCAGGCAGCAGTGAAGCAGTGAGGTGAGAGGTATGTGGCCTGGACTAGACTAAAAGACCCCTCTAACTCACCGTAGCCCCACACGGCCCCAGGCCCCCTGCCCACCTCAGGCCTTCCAGCCCTCCCAGCCAGGAAGTCCCCTGGACAGTCGCTGCTTTCTCCCCCAGCTGTGCTTTGTCATTGCCAGCTCTCAACTTGTCTCCCAGTCAGGTCCACCTCAGAGACCCTCAGCCGCCGCCTGGATGCCCAGAAACCCCTCAGCCTCTTGGGCCCTGCCCAGGGTGTCACCACCCCCTGCCACCAGCTTCCTCTTCTGGCCCTTCCTCCAGGAACACTGCGGGGTGGAGAGGTGGGGTCTTTGCCGGGGAATTAGTGAGTTGGGGGGGTGGTCTGACTTGAAACTCCACCCTGCCTGTTTCACCCATGCCCCCCAGGCCCCTAGCCCCACCCACACGTGGGGTGAAAAGACAGGTCTGGGGCCACCTCCTATCCCATAGATGGGGCCTAGTGGCTCCCTCACCAGCCATGGGCAGGGGCCGCATCCTGACCCTGGTGCGACTGGGCCCCCAAGGAGGGGCTGCGCCAAGCCGCTGGGTAGAGAGGACCCAGCAAAGTGTGGTCTTCGTGTGAAGATCAGGGGGTCTTGAGAGGGGGCAGGTGTCTTTGAAGGCGGAGGGGGCCTGGGACTTGGGAGAAGAGCGTCAGGAGAGGGCATGGTGGGGGTGAGCTGGAGAGGACACAGGAGGGTGCAGAAGGCCCCTGGGCAAGACCCAGAGGGGGCCACAGCCACAGGGAGGGCCGGCGGGAAGAGCCGTGGCAGGCACTCGAGTGGGCTGGGGCTGCTCTTGACCACAGCAGAGCCTGGGAAGGGCTCAGCAAGGGGGGCTGAGTCAGAGGCCGGTATATGTGAGGGGGTCTGCCTGTATGGACAGAGGGGACGGGAGAGGGCCCAGTGAGGAGGTGCCTCCAGGCATCCAGGCCCGAGACCGGGCAGGCTGGGCCAGGCAGGCCCTGGGGGCAAAGAGCGTCGGGACGGACGCCTGGAGGTGGTTTGGCAGTGTCGCAGTCAGCTTGCTCAGACCCCTGCTGCCTGCAGGGTCCCATGGGCATCTGGGCCGGGGGTGGGGGCAGGGTGAGACAGCAGCACCCTCCTCAGCTGGAAGGCCACCTGAGGCCAGGTGCTGGGGACAGTGGGACTTCGGGTCAATAACTGGCCACGATGCTCACAGCCACCACTCCATTTCCTCCCCACGTCCTGAGCTCCCTCCGAGCACAGATCGATTCCTGCACCTTTGTGGGTCAACCGTGTTCACAAACCACCTTTTCAGGGGTTTTCCATGGAAACGTGTCAAGTCCTTCCACGTGGAGGAATGTCAGGTTTGTAAAACCTCGTAAGGATACGATGCATACTACTAGGACTATCCCCAGGTGGCCTGTACGGTGCGCTGGGTTGGATTTGGTTACGGGGAAACGCCTCCTGTTTAGCAGTCAACCAGGTGTCATCCCGCTGGAGTAAAAGCTGTGGCTGTGTGCCTGCACACACATGTCCTCTGGACGCTCAGGGAAAGCCAAGAGGCGATGCTTCCCCTTCTGAAACAATCTGGCACATTTTGATGTTTGCTCACTTGTTGTGTTGGTCTCCCCCAAAGGAAAGTGAGCCCAAGAGAGCAGGGGCCGAGTGTCCTATTCCCTGGGGGGACCCCACCACCTGCAGGGGAGCCCGGTGCTGGGAGGGCCCCGTGATTCCTGCACCATCTGCACTGCACACTCCTTGCCACCACCCTCCCTGGGGCCCCATCTCAGACGGGGTGACTCACACTAAACGGGGAGGGGGCAGCTCCAGGGGTGAGGGGCAGAGAGCTTTCACCCTCTGGGCAACTGCAGAAGGTAGTTCCAGCGACCTTGGACAGATGGAAGGCAAGGAGGTCGGAGCCGCAGGGATCTGCTGGGGACTGGACTGCAGCCTCCACAAAGCCATGCTGGAATCCTACCAGCCCATGGGTGGGATTCTGTCCGGAAATGAGCTCGTTCAAGAGGAAGACGATCTGGAGCGGCGCAGCCCAATGTGACTGGTGTCCTCAAAAAGAGGAACTTCGGAGGGCGGGAGGGACAGCGCGAGCACCAGCGCCGGGGGGCCTGCAAGCCGGGCCGGGGCCCCGCAGGCCTCAGAGGGCGCGGCCGCCGCCTTGCTTTTGGACTTCCAGGCCATAGAACTGAGAGACAGTAACTTCCCCTTGCTCCAGCCACCCAGTTTGTGACACTGTTTCAGCAGCTCCAGGAAACTAAGATGGTGAGCCTGAGGGGACGGCCTCAGAGGCTCGATTCCTGGGGTGCTTCTCCCAGAATGTGGGGGAAGCTTCAAGGCCTTCTCTTCTTTCAATGCCGCCCCCGCCCCGTAAGGGGGTCAGAGTCTCCTGCTCAGCCTTGGAGAGCTTTGGTGTTACCTCGAGAAGTGGGGTCTGCAGCCTATCCAGGGGCAGGGACAGGGGCCACTGCTGCAAGGACAAGAGGGGGGCCCTAGCAGAGTGGGCCTGCCCCAACCTGGGGGAAGGAGGAGGAACCCAGCAAGCAGGCGGGAGGACATGGCCAAAGCCAACTTGGAGCCTTCTGGAATGCGCTGGGCGGTCTGTCTGGGGCAGGGGCCCAATGGGGTGGGGGCTGGGGAATGAGGCCGCTGGGCCAGTAGGGGTGTAGGCAGCAAGGCTGGCCCTCCACCCCCCACCCCCAGAGCTTTTCCTGGGCCCAAAGTGCTGCTTTAGCCAAAATAGTGTTTTCCCAAAACGCCTGTGGGACAGTGGGACACAGGTCTTGAGTCAGATTGTGTCTGGGACTCACGCTGCTGTCACTGCTAGCAACTGGAGCCCCCCTAAGTCAGGAACACTCTGCCCAGCAAGCCTTTGAGGTGGGCAAAGAGGAGCCTGCTGGCCCCCTCCACCCCCTTTCCTGCTCGCCCAGCCTGGACCCTCGTCACACATATCGGGTTGGAAAGGAGGTGGAGGGAGCATGGCTGTCCTTGGCAGATGGGGCGGTCGTGGCACGGGGGGAGGGGCAGGAGAAATGAGGGCAGGAGAGGGGCAACCAAGGTCACAGCAAATGCGGGCGCAGGGCCTCGGAGGACAGCCACCACTGCACAGGCTGCTCTCTGCGCAGCCTTGAGGCTGGAAAGTAATTGGAAATTGATTTTCTTTTGCTTTGTGGTCTTTGCATTTAAAAGGGCATTGTTTCAGGGCAAAGCTGGACCTTCCTAGCCCCCGGCAGAGGGGTGGGCGCACAGGGCATCCCCTGGAGCCCGCTTAATTGAATTCCCAGGCCCGGTCCCCCTCATTCAAAGGAAAATCTCCCTGGCTGGCGTCCATCACCTCCAGGAAAGTGCAAGGTGGGTTTTGGGCCCGCGGGCACCGGAAAGCCCGGAGAACCCGATCAGGCCGAGCCCCAAGCCGGCGTCCACAGCGTCCACAGCTGCGTGAGGTCGGAACCCTGCCTGGCAGGCACTCTGCGGGGGCTGGTCCTGGGGGTCCAGAGGGCGTGGACCTGAGGCCCTCCAGAGAGGCCCTGCTGCAGCCAGGTCCCCGGTGAGCAGAGCCCACTGTGGGGGCCAGGGCCGTGTGTCCCCCATACCCACTGCGGGGGGCCAGGGCCGTGTGTCCCCCATACCCACTGCGGGGGCCAGGGC
>JAKSZT010053931.1:48161-66158 GCA_026826555.1 Tolypeutes matacus | reverse complement strand
GGGGGCCAGGGCCGTGTGTCCCCCATACCCACTGCGGGGGCCAGGGCCGTGTGTCCCCCATACCCACTGCGGGGGGCCAGGGCCGTGTGTCCCCCATACCCGCTGCGGGGGCCACGGCCTCACCACCCTGCACAAAGCCAGTGCAACTTCCTCGTAAGGGATCAGGGAGAGCCCTGACCTGCCCATCGCACCCCTTCGTGCCCCAAAACTGCCAGGGACCCCTTGCTTTCACCGGGCCCTCTCCGGGCCCCTCCTGCATGCTGCAGGGCACTGGACACAGCCCATTTAGCAAAACAGGAAAGGGGGCGCCCAGCCCCCAAGATGGGCCCTGCCCTGGAGGGCAAGCGCCATTCCCTGCCCTTGGAGTGGCTGTCGGGACACCCTGCGTCCTCGGGCAGGGGGCTGGCAGGACCCCGCCTCACATCCCATGGCAGCGTCCACAGCCGTCTGGGCAACAGAGAGCGCTTTGGGGAGCCGCCCGCGTGGATGGGCCCTCCGGAGAAGGGGCGTCTTGGGCTGTGCCAGCGGGATCTGGGGCGCAAGCAGCAGCTTCACTTTATGATTCCGCATCTGTGGACTTTCCAAGTCTGCGGGTTCGGGTTGGCCTGAGCATAAAGGAGTTTCCTTGGCTGTCCTCGGGCTTCTGGCTCTTCTCTCTTCCCCACCCTGCGGCTTGGAAAGGGCCGGGCCGGCTTCAGGGCAGCCTTAGGCGGATGCCCCCCAGTGCAGAGGCTTGTGGCCGGGCCAGAGGGGGTCTCCGTTCCCAGAGCTTCAAGAGGGCCCCTCCCTGCCCTGTGGGCTTGGGGGCAGGATGGGGACCCACCCACCTCCCACAGGAGCTGGGGGCTGCGCTCCGGAGAGTGAACCACTTGGCCTGGGAAAGGCAGTTTCAAGCCCTAAACAGTTTTGAGCGTCTCTGTGGAACAGGGCGCATCCAAGAGCTGCCCTCGGAGACCCGCGGTGCTGGCCAGGCGCCGGGGCCTCCAGCCCCTCTGACCGCGGCTGCAGGCACTGCTCCCTCCCCGCCCAGAATCCCAGGCCATTCAGCCCCAGCTCCCCTGACCACGCTGGCCGGACACTGGATTCCCCGCCAGACCCCCAGAGAGGCACCAAACAACAGCCAGGGGACGGCCAGGCTCTCCCCGCCAGCAGCGCCCGCCCCACGAGGGCCAGCCCGGGCCTGAGAGACCGCACCGGGCAGACCTGGACGGCACAGCCCCCAGAGGATTTCGGTGGAGGCCAGGACCCGGGGAATGAGCAGCTGGAAACCCCACACTCCAAAGCAGCCAGGGCCATCTTCCCACCCACCCCCCGGCTTGCAAAGGGAGCAAGGCCCTCCCCTAGCCCCCACCCTCAGAGCAGGAGGGGCCGGTGGTCCTTGAGCCTCGGCCTGGGAAGGCTCGCCTCGTCTCCCCGCGGAGGAGAGGTGGCATGAGGAGGGCCAGGGGCCAGGGGCCCTGCAGGAAGCCTCTCCTATAAAGGGGCAGACCCACTGGCCAGGGACATGCAGCAAGAGCCCACGTCCTTCCTTGGGTTTGCAGGCACCATGGACAATGGGCCAGTGGGGGGCAGGGGGCTCCCCCAGGGTCAGCAGGGCTCAAGGGGCAGCCCTCCCACTCCCAGAGGCCTCAGGGGGGAAACCCCTTGGACTCCGGAAGGAGCAGCAGGGACTGGGTTGGGGGGTATTCTGGGGGACTGCCAGCCAGGTGAGGTGACACTTCACCAAGAGAAGGAAGGGGCTGGAGGTGCGGACCCCTGGCTGAGGGACACCCCTCGTGCCCTGAGGGGCCTTTGGCAGCAGAGGGGTGGGGAGAAGTGGAACAAACTCCTGGAAACTGTGGCGCCAGCATGCCCCAAGACCCCCGAGCATCTTTCCCGAACTGCCCCGACCCCAAGCCGAGTCTTAGGGCCTAAGTACCCCAACACGCAGGCACACACAGGCACCAGCACGCCACACACGGGCGCACACACGTGTTCCACACACGAGTGCTCACACACACACACACACACACACGCCCCACGCAGTGGAGACTTTGTTTTACCCTGTGTTGGAGGGAGGGGAAGAGATGAGAATTATGCAGGACTGAAAATGAAGCTTTAGGTGACCTGGACAGTAAATCACCAAAAAGCTCTGGAATCTGCCTGAGACATCACAGAGAGCTGGGGGGGACATTCAGTTGCCAGCCCGCGAGCCAGGGCTCCTCGGTGGACCTGTTCCCGTGGGACTTGGTGCGTCCCCCAGACTCGAGGGAGGCTCTATGAGCTGCGGCCACCCCCGGTCCCTCTGGTCCCAGCCCCCCAGCTCTGCCCTGGAGAACCATAAGGCTCCCCGTTGGGTATGGTCTCCGGGAGACGGTCAGTTGGGGGCCCTGCCATCCCCACCCAGCAGTTGTCCTCTCTCCGGCCTTGACCATCGTGCTGCTTCTCCCCTGGGGAGGACCCGTGGGAGGGTGTCCAGCCTCCTTCAGCCAAAGTCCCCCATTCCCACGGACCATTTTGCAGCCTGGACGCCGGCTCCCCACAAAGCCATGCCTGTTCAGGGAGCAGGGCCTTGGGTCCATCCTGTTGCTTGCAGCCCAAGAGGCCTGGCTGCCCCCCACGTCGTCCAGGCCAGTGGGAGAGGAGAACCGTGTCCCTGGGCTGCCCTAGAAATGCCCATGCAGCTTCACCGCGCGGCCCCAAGTCCAGCCTGGGGGTTGGGGGGGATTCAACCTCTGTTAGCCACTGGCCGACACCCCCAGAGCCACCCAGCTCTGAGCTGAACCCCAACATTACAGTGGGAACACTGAGGAGGGGTGGGCTATAGGACACCCACAGGCTACGAGGCGGTGGGCCTGGGAGGGCAGGTGACGTGCCCATCCCCAGGGGAGCAGCTTCAGGTGCCAGGTGTCCACTGCCCCGCAGGGCCGCCTGCCCAGGCCACCTGGGGCCCCTCCTCAGCCCCCGGCCCAGGGCCCATCTTCAACCTGTGAGGGTCCAGCAGAGGCCGAAGACGCAGCCCCAGCCAGGAGGGGCCCTGGCCGCATCCGTGCCCACCGGGCAGTGCTCGACACTCGCGTGCGCTCTCGTCACTGACTCCTGGCCTGGGCCACTCCAGCCATGACCCATGGCCCCCAGGTGTGTGGGGCACCTGGCTGGGGGGGAGCCCTCGCTGTCTCCTTCCCACAGGTCTCTCCAGTCCTCACAGACAGACCCTCATCCCAGAGTCAGGGCTCCCCTGGGCCCTCTCTCCCTGGGCCCCAAGGTCTGTGGCCTCGGGGCAGTGGGGAGGGGTCCTCGCCAGGGAGACGACGTCCTGACAAAGCCCGGCCTGCCCGTCGCGGCCTCACTTCCCCCCTGCCCCATGCTCGCCCCCACACGCTCCGCCTGCCTGCAGCCTGGAGCGAGGCCGAGCTCCCTCTCATTGTGCGGGTGCAGCCCAAACCCCACAGAAGCCTGGGGCCCCCTCCTCCCCCGCTTGCTCTGCGGGCTCAGGGGCTTGGACGCGGGCATCCTCTGTCCACTGCCCCGTCACTGCCCGGATGCAGGGTCTGCATCTGTCCACACGACGGCTGGGAGCGTGGGTGGCTCCTTCACAGCCTCACTGGGCTGAGCCGGGCAGGGGGGAGAGGGCCACGGCGGTCCCCCCGCCTCCCGCGGGCACCGCGGAGAGCAGAGGTACCGTGGGGCCAGCCACAGCCGCGGCAAGGTCCAAGCGGCCCTCGGGGTCCTCCCCGCCAGAGGGGCAGGCCTGGCCACGGTCACCGGTCCAGGATAAGTGGCTCTTGGGGCCCCGAGTCACCAGCTGACCAGGGACGTGGCACACAGCCAGCCTGCAGCCCTCCCCTCTGGGCCCCCCAAAGTGACCCGGCGCGGGGGTGACCTCCTCAAGCCAGGACCAGCTGTGTCTGCGGGAGGAAGGCCCCGAAAGACACAGGGCTCCAGGGAAGGGGCCGACATGTGACAAGAGGGACATTGTCCCCACTCTGACCAGACTCCCAGGAGCAGGGCCGGGCAGGGAGGGAGCAGCAGCGCTGGGCTCTGCACTCGACGCTCCCAAAATAGCGCAGGGGCGCGGCAGCGGCCAGGCTGGGCAGCTGACCTCACCCCACAGGCATCCCCGGAAGCCCAGCTGTCCCCGCAGGCCAGGCCGCACCTGCTGCCCCGCCTCCCCCTCTCCCACCCCGCCCCCTTTCTTCCCTGTCCCTCCTCCTGCCCTCCTCTCCTCCCCCGCCTTCCTCTCCTCCCCTCCCTCCTTCTCCCTCTCCCTCCCCCTCCTTGCTCCCTTTCTTCCCCTCCTCCCCTTCCCTTCCTTTCCTCTCCTTCTTCCCCTCTTCCTCCTCCACTTCTCTCTCCCCCTCCTCCTTTCCACTTTCCCCCTCCCTCCTCCCTTCCCCTACCCCTTCCTCCTCCCTACACCCCTCCTCCATGTGGGGTTCCCAGGCCACCCAAGCACACAGCCCTGCTCTGGCAGAGCCCTGTCCCTCTGGGGTCCGGGAGGGGCCGGGGCTGCCCTGTCATTAACTGGTGCTTGACCTTGGCTAGCCTTGCCCGCCGGAGCTGGGCTGGGCCGCTTGTCTGCAAAGGGAGCCAGCTCCAAGCGTGGAGCCGAGGAGAGGACTACAGGACCGGGCCGGGGGCGGGGAGTGGGGAGTATGACCTGGTTTCCCTGCCGGGGAGGCAGAAGGTGACCTCGCTCTCCCCCGCACCAGGCAAGGGGGCGGGGGACAGGAGAGACTTCCTAACCCTAACTGAAAACCAGAGCGAGAGTGAGCGTGCGCTTGCATTCCATCCTGACTGCCGCTAACTTTTCTCCACGAAGCCTTCAGAGCCCCCACAGGCCGCCTGCGATGCCCGGGGGCGGGGCCGGGTGCCTGGAGGCTGCTGTGTCCTGGGCCGTCCCTCTGCTACTCTCTGGACACACACACTCACGCCAGCATTTCCTGGGCCTGAGCCTGGGCAAAGAGCTCTGGGGAGAGGGAGGGCGAGGCAGCCACCCCCCCCTCCTTCCTGGTGCTTGCAGCTTCCTTTGGGGTGTCCGTGCCTGGGGGTCAGCCCACTCTACCGGGGGTCCCCTGCAGGCCCCAGGCCAGGCCATGGCTTTGCCCTGGGATGGTTTGGGCTGAGCGAGGCTGAGGATCAGGGAAGCTTCTACAGGGACAGATGTCAGCCCTGCCCTCAGGGGCCCAGGGCCAGCAAGGCAGACAGACAAGAGGCAGCTATGATTCAACTAAACGCAGGGAAGAAAGTGAGACCGGGGAAGCTCTTTCTGGCCAGGGCAGACACGTGCCATGGAAGGCATACCAGACCATGAATGGCAGGTGCAAAGGCCCTGGGGCAGCAGCTTGTTTGGGGACAGCAAGGAAGTCAGTGTGCCCACAGCCAAGGAGCCAGGCCTGTCCTGGGAGGACCCTACATCTTATTCCAATGTCAGGCACTGGAGGGTGTTCAACAGAGAGGGCCAAGTAAGCAGCCCCCTACTGTAAGTGCCCCCACTGGCTGTTGAGGGGGTGGGCCTGGGCACAGGGGAGAAGCGAGGAGACCAATGAGGCAACTTGCAGGTTGGCAAGTGGGGGGCCGTGGACCCCAGGTTTGGGCTGAGTCCTGGGAGGCTGATGGTGTCATTTCCTGAGATGAGGATGAGGGAAAGGGTGTGGAGGCCCTGATGGCGCTGCCAGGAGCCCTCGCCTGGGCCTGGGTCCACCCCTGGGTAGTCCCTTTGCCAGCCCAGACGTGGTTGCCAGGCTGAACCAGCAAGTTCAGTGGGTGGTCTCTGCAGAAGTATCTGGAACCTGGGGCATCCACGCCATCACTGGGAAAAGAGGGGCCCCTCACTGGTCGCCTGCCGTGGACTCTGGCGCAGAACAAGTAGGAGGGCCAGGCTATACCCTGGGGGTGTCAGGGCAGGCCCAGGCTGTCCCTGCGGGGTGCTCAGGGGTCCCCCTCAGGGGCTGTGTGCACAGGGGCTGGGGGAGGGCCTGGGGCGGAGGCGGGCAGGGAACAAAGTGGCTCTGTCCTCTGCCGAGGGGACAAGCGGGTTGGGGGCCTCTCGGGTCTTTGAAGTCCGGGCCGCCCTCCCCCACCCCCAGGCCTGGGGTGGACCGGATGCTGGGGGGGAAGCTCTCACAGAGGTTTCTCCTGCAGAACATTCCATTCCCCTGGGGAGGGGCGGGTGTAGCTGGGAAGAGGGGGAGGTCAGGGCAGGGAGGTGCGTGGAACAGAGCAGGGCTGGGCTGCGGAGGCTGCTCAGAGCCGGCCCAGCTGCCCGCCCTCGCCCAGTACACCGGGACCTCCCTTTGGACGGGCCTCTTCCCTCCGCTTGAAGTTGGGTCTTCCAGGCCAGTGCATGTCCCCTGACCCTTGGCCTGGGGTCCCCACTCCCCATCACCTCCGCTGGACTCAGAGTCCCTGGGCTGCCCAGGAACCTGCGTGGCCCTGTGCGCTGCCTTCTCAGCCTCCCTCTCTGCTTGGCCTCCTTGACTCCATCCTCTCTCTCACTCTCCAGGTTCCTTAGACAAGAGCTTGCCCAGCCCCAGGCTCAGCAGCCATCTGCCCAGGTGCTGTGGGGACCCCACTCAGCCATCACAGCTGCAGGGCAGCCCCTGGCAGGAGCACTGAGCTTGGCATTCGGAGTTTGTCCCCGCCGGCCACTCCCCATCTCTAAGCCTCCTTTTTCTTATATGCAAACCAAGCAATTCCTTCCTGTGTCAAAGACCCACACTCCAGGCACAGGTCAGGGGCCCCAGGATGCTGGGAATGTACCCCTACCCCCCGCAAGGACAGGGAAGATGGGGCCCCAAAGGTGGGAGAGCCTGAGGAGGGAGAGGCCTTCAGGGCCCACTGGGACCGAGCAGAGAGGAAAGGGGTGCCTCCCCCAGCCCTGCCACCCCAGTCACCTACATCCATCCCGAACACGGGGAGGCAGTGGGTATTCCAGAAGTGCTGGTCCCACCTGGTCCCACCCAGGCCCATCCCGGTCCCCATCACAGTCATGGGCATGGCTCCAAGGCCCCGTGGCTGCCGGCTGAGGGGTGGAGGTGACGCTGGGCCATCATCTCTGCACGGACCCTCAGGCGTCCGGAGCTGGCCCGCCCAGAGCAACCTCAGGGGAGCCCCCAGCTCAGCGCCCCATGCCCCAGAGAAGGAGGGGGTGAGGAGGCCTGGCTGGGGGCCCCGGGCCACACAAGCACAGGTGGGATTCCTGGGGAGAGCTGCGCCGCTGGCTGCCTTACCACAGGCTGCACTGTGGGGAGCACAGGGCCGAGGGCAGGGCCAAGGGGAGGCCACCCAGCCCGGATGCGAGCCATGTGTGGCAAATCCCGCCCCTGAGACTCACACGGCCCCGTGCCAGCCCCCGGGGCCCCCGGGAGGGGCCAGGGTCTGAGGGAAGAAGTCTCCAGGCTCCTGGAGCCCCTCGGAGGGGCTGCTGGGAGCCATCCTGCCAGGGTGGGGGCCAAGCTGTCCACCCCAGCAGCAGGCTCGGGGCCCCAGGAAGCCACAGCCTCGTCCTCCCCCTCAGCACCACGGTCCCTTAGGACCCCCGCAAGCCCCCAGCAGACTTTCTAGGTCTGGCCTTGCCCTCCTACGGGACCCCAGCTGCACCCCAGAGAGAAAACCTCTGGAGCGGTTTAAATTATTACCATATTTAAACGTATATAAATAAAGCTAGATGCATGCAAACAGTGCAAACAAACCCACAAAGTCCATACAGCAGGCTCTGACCACAGGCCTGCGTGCAGCTCACGAGGTTAGCTGCTGAAACTCGATTTTGTGGGTCAGCCGAGGCTGCCGAGGGGTGACTCGGTTTCCCTAGTTCTCTTCTTGATTCAAGCTGCTGCAGTGGCCCCCCACCACCACCACCACCAGGATACGGAGAGCCGGGGTGGGGACCGGGGTCTTCCAGGCCCAGTGGACATGGCGGTCACTGCTCGCGGGGTGGGCGGGCGAGAGTTCCCCCGCCTCCAGCTGTGCTCCCGGGCACTTGTCCACTCCGCTCCCGGTGGACATCTGGGGCGAGGCCAGATTGGGGCGTTTATGACCAAGCCTGCTCCAGCCACTCAGCCTGCGCCCTGCTGCTGCTTGGACACACATGCCCGCACCCGCACTTCCCGGGCAGGCGCGTCTGGGAGGGAGAGCGCTGGGCCCGAGGGTAAGTGCGCCTTCAAGTTGCTTACACTGTTGGTAAACCACCTCCCAAAGCGGCTTTACCAATTTACACTCAGTGGGTGGGAGTTCCCATTTCTCCCCAGAGCTTCGATGCCCACCAAGTGGCTGTGCAGCCGTATCTCACTGCGGTTCTAATTTGCATCCCTCTGAGTCCTCTGAGATCAAGCACATTTTCACGTTTCAGGGGCATTCGGATTTCCTCTTTTGCAAAGGGCTGTCTCCGGGCCTTTCCTGACTTCTTACTGGTGGCCCGTTCTTTTCTCATTGATGTGCAGATGCACTTTACATATCCTGGAATAGAGCCTTGTCACGCACATAGGCTGCATCTTTCTTTATTCTGTGGCTTGTCTTCTTTTTAGGCTCTTGGGGCTTTCCTTTTCCTAATTCCCTCAATAAATCATTCCAACACACGCCATGCGATGGTGGTTCTGAGGGGCAAGGCGAGTTCTAGAAGCACCTACTGGATACCTCGTCCTCACCTGCCCCTGCGAGAGCAGCCAGGAAGGCGAGGGAAGCTGGGCGGGGCAGGTGGCCATGGGAAGTGGGGCTGTGGAGACTTCGGGTGCAGCCCCCCACCTGAGAAGGGAGCCCCTCCCGGGCAGGCCTCGGGGCACACGCAGGCCCCACTCCAGGAGGCGGGTGCAAACGACGGGGGCTCGCTCTGTCTTTACCGGCAGGTCTGGAATCATTCCCTGCACGAGGGCCACAGGGCGAAGAGTGCCTCTCCAGCGGGCCCCAGGCCACCTCCCTCAGCCCACCCGGCCCAAACGTCCCTGGAGACAAGAAGGGAAACACTTGATCTGGAGGCGAAGGCTGCAGACAACCCAGAGACGGCACCAGGGAGCACTGAGTCCAACTAAGGGCCACAGAGGCGGTGGGTGAGCGGCGAGCTCCAGAGACCCAGAACGGCGATGCCTCTGACCTCACTCAGGCACCGGGGCCTGCAGCCTGTGCACCTGGGGCTGCACTGAGGGCACCGGGGCCTGCAGCCTGTGCACCTGGGGCTGCACTGAGGGCACCTGGGCCTGCACCCCGGGGACCGTCCCGCTACAGTGTCCATCCCTGCCAGCCGGCTGCTTCTGGGCAGTCTGAGCGGGCACTGAGGAGTGTGCGGCAGCCGAGCTGTGTGACAGGCTGAGAGACCGGGCTCTCTAGGGCACTGGTCCGGCAGGGGCAGGGGCTCCCCAGTCCAGCGAGCCTCTGCTGAAAGCACAAACACGGGCAGGAAGCTGAGTGCATCAGCCCACGTTCCCGCATGGACCTGGTCTCCACAAACGGCAAAACCCAGAGCCCAGGACAATCCGCTCGCCCAGTGGGTGGCGTGGGTCTCACTTGGCTAAAGATGAGCAGGGAGGAAAACAGGCAGGACGGCGCCCTGGAAAATGGCACAAAACCCCCCACCCTCGGGATGCTGCATCGACAGATACACAGGAACAGCGGTTTAAAGACAAAAAAGGAGAAAGGGGTGGAAATAGGTCAATAGTGGGCAACTCGAAACACACCCCTTCACTGGAAGATTGCAAAGGCCAAAACTGGGCGGATGTCACTGCTGGGCGGTGTGAACCTCTTCCAAGCCCACTGCCTCCCCAGCAAGAGGCCAGTTTGGGCTGTCAAGGTCCCTGGCAGCTGAGGAAGGGGAACCCTGCCAGCGGGGAGCAGCAGAGGGCTCCTCTTGGAGGGTGCAGGCAGATGGTGGACTCGGGCTTCAGGTGGGCCTTGGGGATGCAGAGCCTCCGCCTCCTTCGGGGTTCCCTGGGCCCCTGACGATGCCCGGGCAGGTAGCTCCCCAAGGAATGCCCAGGCCCCCTCCCAGAGGCCCTGCAGCCTCCCCTGGTGTTGGCAAGGGCCCTGGCCAAGAGGACTTGGCCCACCGCCCACACTGGCCGTAAGGACAAGACACAGGAGAGCCCTGGGGGCCTCCCACTAGCCGGGCAGGTTGGGGAAGCGCCCCAGCCAGGGCTGAGAGGGAATGTGTCGTCATCCTGGGAATTGCATTTGACTTTGATAAAACAAAATGATGCTCCTATCAGTGCATGTTGTCCTATAAAACCCACCTCAGTCACACAAAGACATAGAAGGTTTCACGAATGAAGTCTATTCACGAATAGAACAGAAAATGAGCATACTATATAAAACTTTATAACGGTATAGATTTGTTTAAAACGTATAAAGTGGGAGTGGCTGTAGCTCAGTGGTTGAGCACCTGCCTGCCATGTATGAGGTCCCAGGTTCAATCCCCAGCACCTCCTAAAAAAGAAAAAAAAGATTGAGTTATAAAAAATAAACAAATAAATAAAATAAAAATAAAGGAGATGTGTAAAGTGATTTGGTTACTCACATGTGATGCACATCAGACTTGGTACCCTGCAAGCCATGACTGCCTTCTTTTCCAACACCCACAGACTGAAAAATCAGTCCAATGTTGGGCCCCAAACAACATCTCCACCAATTCTAAAAAATCGCTTTATATAAATGGAATCATGCTGCATATGTTCTTTTGATTTTGCTACTTTTCTGACATGATATTTTTATCGCCAAAGCTAGCATACCCGTTACCTCTGAGAGGGCGGGACTGGGGTGGGGAAAGGTGGGGCACCGCCAGGCTGCTGTCAAAGCTTCAAGTCTTGACGTGGGGGGTGACACGGGGCTGGCCAAGCTGCTTGCTCACATTTAAGGCAATTTCACTTCACATCTTACAGTTTACCGTTTTTAAAGCATTCCTCCCAAAAGCAGAAATTGTAGAAACTACACTTTTAGCCGCAAAGTTAAAAATTTAAAAACAAATACACAAAAGCACTGATATTTTTTAAAAAGAGCCCTAGATAACGTCTAGATCAAAGACTACATCCAAATGACAATTACAATCGCTAGAACCTAGGAGCCACGGGGACCCTACATAAAATACACGGGTCTTAGGAGTTTTGACGGAAACCTGATTGCACACCCTCATTCAGCAGCTATTCCTGGAGCTGGCGATGTGTGCCAAGGAAAAGGGCTGTCAAGTTACACCCACGAGAGGTGCTGGGGGGCAGGGTGTGCCCTGAGCCCAGGTGGGAGCGGGGGGGCTCGTCAGAGACACCCCGGGGAGGTCACACCTGGAATGAGGTGGGAGCCAGGTGGGGGCCCAGCCAGCAGGGGGGCCAGCTGAAGCAAGGCGCTGCGATGAGGAGGGGGCTGGGTGTCAGAGAGGCTGCTGGCCAGCAGGGTCTGGGGTCGTGCTGGGAGGTTACCCCAGAGGGGCCCATGGAAGCCAGACCCCCATGACCTTGCAGCCGTGGGTCAGGGTGGAAGGGGCAGAGTGAGTGGAGGCATCCAGGTGGGAGGTATGGAAGAGGCCGAGACGCAGATGTGGTGCTGAGGAGGCCTCCCTCCCTGCCGTGAAGCCGAATCGTTTTTTGGCCTCATCTTCTTGAGCCGTCAGCCCACGGGACCCGTGTGGCCTTCCGAACTCCACGCTCACCGACGCCCACCCTGCCTCCTCCTCGGCGTCGTTTCTCAGCTTCCCCTGCGCTCCCTGACTCTCGGCATCCGTGCCCAGGGCTCCTTCCTCCGTCCTCGCCACCCTCCGGCTGGCTCGCGGCAGGTCCTCGGTGCTCTGGGACCTGCCATGCTGCATGTCCAGGCCCACACCCGCTAGGCTCACACCTTCAGCCCAGACGTCATCCCTGAGCCCACGTCCACGTGGGCGGGTCACAGCAAACTGACCGCAGCCCGGAAACCCGCTCCCCTGCCGTCCTCCCCACTTCAGGAAATGGCTACTCCACCCTGCCTCTTGCTCGGGCCGTGGGGCTTGAAGTTGCCATCAGCTGCTCTATTTCTTCATCGTCCAAATCCAATTCATTGGCAAATGCCATTGGCTCCACCGTCTAATTATACCCAGAATTGGGACCTGTCTGCTGCTTCCACAGCTCCCACCATGGCCCAAGCCACTGTCCCCCTCCTGGCAGTGGCCTCGCTGACTCCACTGCCCTCCCTGTAGCTGCCTACAGCACAGAGGCCAGGACGACCTGTCAAAACCCCAAGCCTCCATCATCCCCGCACCCTCCTTTCAGAGCTCCCCAGAAGGGGCCAAAGTCCTTCACACTGGTCTGCAAGGCCCCCCGAGATCTGACTTCAGCTTTTTCCTTTCCCCACTTGCCCATTCCAGGCAGGCAGGCCAGCGGGTCCCCTACACATGCCCCTCATGTGAGGAACTCATCTGCACAAGACATCCTTCTTTCTAAGTACCCATGAAGCATTTACCAGAGTTGGCCAAATACTGGGCCAAAAGCTAGTTTCAACACATCTTAAAGGACTGCAATAATTCTAGTATGTTCTTTCACTATAGAAGAATTAAGTGGCAAAGAATAGTGACAACAAAAGGTAACTAGAAAATCTGTCAAATGTTAGAATTTAATATAACTCTGCCTAACTCCTGGCTCAAAGGTGAAAAAGAAATAAAAATTAGCAAATCTTTCTAACTGAATAACAATGAAAATAAAGCATATCGAAAGTATGGGATCCAGCTAAAACTGTGCTTAGAAGGAAATTTTTAACCAGAAATGATATATTAGTAGAAAATCAGTGATCTGAGTATAGCTTTCTGAGGACGTTTGGAAAAAAAAAAACAGGAAATTAAACCCAAAGATAATAGGAGGGAAATAATAGAGACAAAACCAGAGCATAATGAACAGAAAATAAATGTTTAATAGAGAGAATCAACAAACCAAAAGTTGGTTCTTTGAGAAGAAGAATACTATTGACTGGTCAAGACTAATCAAAAAGATAATAAAAAGCACATATTCACAATATCAAGAATTAAAGGGAATTAGTACCAAAAATACTTACTATATTAGAAATATTAGGGAGGATTATGAACAACTTTGTGCCAGAAAAAAAATAAATAAATAAGTCCAATGGAATGGAGACAAATTCTTAGGAAAACAAAGTTAACAAAACAGACACAAAGGGGAAGCGGCTGTGGCTCAATCAGTGGGGCTCCTGTTTGCCATGTGGGAGGCCCTGGGTTCGGTTCCCGGGGCCTCCTGGTGGAGGCAGGCCTGCCCGCACGGCGTGGTTGGCTGACCCGGCGAGCACAAGCAGCAAGGGGGAGATAAATGAATAAATAAATAAAATCTTTAAAAAAAAAAAACAGACACAAGAAGAAATAGAAATATGAATAGTCCTATAACTAATAATTAAATTGAATCATTAATTTAGAACATGTCCTCACACACAAAAAAACAACTCTAGGTCTAGATAGCCTCACCAATAAGATTTTTTCAAATATTTAAAGAAAGAATAGTATAAATCTTACAAAATTCTTCCAGAAAAAAGGGAATAGATACAAGTTCACTCTATAAGGCCATCCATAATATTGATACTAAAACTTGAAAAGGAAATTATAAGAAAGGAAAGTCATAGGTTAATCCCTCTCATGTGCATAGATGCAAATTCTCATCAAAATATTAGGAAATTGAATCCAGAAGTATATAAAGTAGATAACATATCACCACCAAGTTGGGTTCACTCCAGGAATAAAAGGTTAGTTTAACATTTGAAAATCAAAAAAATATTTCCACATGAAAATAATAAAATGAAAAATGATGTGATCATCTCAATAAATGCATTTGATAAACTTCAACACCCGTGATGATGAAGAGTCTCAGAAAATAAGAATAGATGGGAACTTTCTTGATGATATAGAGTACCACCCAAGAGCCCTAGAGCAAACATACTTAATGGTGAAATAGTGAAAGATTTTCCCTCAAGACCAGGAATGAGACAAAGATATTTGCCACCTCCACCTCTATTCAATGTGGCACCAGAGATGCTAGCTAGTACAACAGGAAAAGAAGACAAAAGATATGGAATTGGAAATAAATAAATAAAACTGTAATTAAGTGCAGGTGACTGTGTATGTAGAAAATCTAAAAGAATCTATAGCTAAATTATTAGAGCTAATACGTGAATTCAGCAAGATCACTAGATATGTGGTCAGCATAAAACATCAATTATATCCCAAATACCCGAAACACACAAATAGAAAATAAAATTGGTAATGATATCTAATTTTTTGATGGCTAATGAAAAGATTGAAAAAATTGGACTTCACTGAAATTAAGGAATATCTGCTTCTCAAAAAGCACCACTAAGAGAATTAAAACTAAGCGAGAAACTGTGAATAGACTTGCAATGCTTGCATTCAACAAAGACTTTTTATCCAGAATATATAAAGAACTCCTACAAATCAATGAGTAAACAATAACCAACTCATTTTTTTTTAATGAGCAAAAAACTTGAAAAGTTGCTCACGAAATAAGTGGACATACGAGCAAGTGCTCACCGACTTTAGTCATCACAGAAATGCAAATCAAACGCCACAATGAGATACCACCACGCACCACCAGAATGGTTGAAATTAAAGGGCTGGCGAGATCAAAAATGCAGAAGCACGGGAAACCCTCGTATGCTTTTGGTGCGCGTGTTCATTGGTACAGGACCTTCAGAAAACTGCTGGGCAGCAGCTTCCAAAGTCCAATACACACGTGTCCTCTGACCCAACAATTCTATTCCTAGAAATGTTTACATATGCAGGACACGTGCAGGAATGCATTACTCGTGCTAGCCCAAGCTATAAAAACAACCGTCCATCAACCGTGGTCAGAAAAACACGTTCATACAATTACATATCCACACAGTGGAAAAAGAACGAACTTCTCCCTGGATAGAGCTCACAAATGTAACTTCAACAAAAGAAAGCAGACACACAAAAAAGTACAAACCGTGTGGTTTCATCTGCGAAAAGTTCGAGAGCAGACAAAACACATCTGGTGATGGCAGTCAGAAGAGCAGTTCCCTCGAAGGGGCCAACGAGCAGGAGGGAAGGGGGGTGGGCTGGCGGGAGGCTGGCGGGAGGCTGGCGGGAGGCTGCCGTGGCCTGCGACTTCATCTGGACGGCGGCTCCGTGGGTGTGTTCACTTTGAAAAATGCATCCAGCTGTCCACGTATGATTTGTGAACTTCTCTGTACGTATATTATTCTTCAATAACAAGATTACTAAAAAAGCATGCCAAAAATATAAAATAAAATTTAATTTCACAAAAAAAATAAAATAAAACAATTTCATGAAAAGAAAACTTAGCTTCACGGGAATAAAAAAAGCATGCCCGTGAAAATGTCCGTGTAATCTCCGAAGCTTGATGATCATCTGTTTAGCGCAATCTTCCCTGTGTTAGGAGCAAACACAGTAAGCAGTTGGACCCAGAAATGATTTGTTGCTGTGAAGAATGCCAGTCCAAACCCAGCTCAGATGATTCCATTTGCCAGTGAGCTGCATGTATCTGACTCCAGTGTTTATCGACAAGGCCCCACAGTTCCTTAGAGATAAGGGATTTAAAGAGCCTGGAAGACTTTTAGCCTGCCGTGCTTTTAAAATTCACAATTTACATCTCCCGTAAACTCAGATATCGAAAGTAAACTTTGTCCTCCAAGGACAAATCCATATTTTGGCTCCGCGCTCTGGCACGCAAGGAGATGAATCACCTCTCAGGATCAATAGAGCCTCCCCAGCCGGGCCTAGGCGTGCCAGCAGCGGCACTCTGCGACGGCCCCGCTCGCCCTGCAGCTCCCAGGCACTATCTGCAGGGCTGCTTTGCCCAGCGTGGAGGGAGGGCCTGCTGGGGGACGCCAGCCCTTACCCGGGCAGCGGCTGGCTTGACAGCCTGACGGCCTCAGCAGGCTGGGGCATGGTGAACCCCAGCCTGCCACCCCAGCAGGCCAGGCCCCTGGGCAGCTGGCCACAGTCCAGGGGTTCAGCCAGCCTCTGACCCTCTGGACACGTTTTGGGCTCTATCCTGGGGTCCCCTCTCAGGTCTGCCTCCCCCGGCACATGGGGCTGCCTCCACCCCTCTGAGCTCCGACACTCACTGGCAAAGCAGCGTGCTCGGTGTCCCAGGTCAGGGAGGAGGGCCAGTGAGGGCCGGAGGGGTCCCGGCCCGCCTTGCCAGGCGGGAGGAAGGGACAGACTCCCTCTCAGTCCTGCGGGAGCCAAGGAGGCTCGACAGCAAGGCTGCCAGAGATGCCCACCCACGGCCAGGCAGAGGCCGCTGGGGCTGGGCAGGGAGAGCGGGAGAGGCGGCTCGTCCACCCTGATTTCCTCTCTGTGCTTCCTCTTTTCTTTCTTTATGTCTCCCCAGCTAACAGTGAGTGCCCTGAGGACAGACACTGACCCGTCACCACTGCACCCCCAGCCTGACACTTGGTGGTGCTCAGTGGATGTATCACAAATGGATGCATGAGAGAATGAATGAATGAGTGAATGAACGAATGAGACAATGAACAGAGGAGTGAAGGAATTAGTGAAGGAACGAAGGAATGAATGAGAAAGAGAACCAGCACACACAGCGCTGTCCCATCTCCTGGGCTGTGCTTGGGGGTCCTTCCCCACGGCCCCTGGGAACAGCAGGCCTGGGTGAGGATCTCACTGAAGCCACAGGGAGCCTCAAGCAGGGGCTCCTGGGGGCTCTGGAGACATCTGGACACTACAGGCAGGACAGACAGCCCAGGAAATCAGCCCCCGTCGGTGGGCCTTACCTTGGAATATGTGATAACCCCGCCGTATCGGAGTTAGACTCATTCACAGTTTCCCTACACATCTTCCTCTGCCCCTGTTAGTTGCATCTATAATTAGCACTATACCCATTAAATATGGGTTCCGGAGACTTGAATCTTCCAGCTGTTCATATGCCTGTTGAGCCCTAAATCTCAGCAGAGTTGCAGCCAACACCTACTGTCCAGTTCATCAGACTCACCCAGGACAACTAACAAAAGGATGATGATGGACAATGCCCATCCCCCAAAAAAAAACAGATTATCTACAACTGCAAGACAGTTCCATCCATCTGCCCTATGGGATCTAAGGCCCCTCTCGGTCAGAAGCAGAGAGGACATCACCGTGCCCAAATCCTCAAAATTGAGGAACGAACAAACCTAAGGTGGGAATACAACTATGGACTAAAGTAATTATTCTAGTAATGGAAGAACTTGTAACATTGACATAAAGGCAGAGGTCGCCAGAGGTTCTCAGGGGAGGGAGAGGGGAGAATGGGGGCAGCATGGGGCATTTTGGGGACATTGGAATTGTGCTGCATGATATTGCAATGATGGGTGGCAGTGGGGCCGCACTGGCAGGGGGAGCCTCCTCTGCTCCGGGGCCCAGCTGGCAGCAGGCCCGGCTCGTTCCCATTCAGGGGGGTCACTGGTGCCCACGGGCAGATGGTGCCCACATGGGCCAGCTTCCCAGCGCCACTCAGGGCTGCGCAATCCTCCTCTCCCACCCAGCAAGCCCCTCAGCACTCCAGGGAGGGGCGGGCCCTGTCCTGGGGACTTGGAATCCGTCTAATAGTTTAGGAAGTCCGTGGTGCACTGAGGATTTCCGTGGTGTAAGTACCCTCACCACGGGAACTTGAACATGGACACCCAGCTGGCCCCTGCACACGCTGGAAATCACGTGGAAGTAACTGCTACTTGCTCCCCACCCCAACGCTGGCTGTGGCCCAGCACCTGCTCCCCTCCCTGCGGGGAACTGCTGGGGTAATCTGCGCAGCAGGTGGCTGCTGAGAGCCCTGAGTCATGCCTCCCACACAGCAGGCAGCAGCTGTCGCCGTCAAATCCCGTCAGCTGCACAGCCCTGCCAGTCCTCCCCCCATATGTGCTCCCCCAAACGCCATGGGCCCTAACCCTAAAGGACGCCCTGCTTAGAAGGCTGGGCTGGGCTGAGCTGGGTTGTACTGAGCTGGGCTGGGCTGGGTTGTACTGAGCTGAGCTGAGCTGGGTTGTACTGAGCTGGGCTGAGCTGGGTTGTACTGAGCT
>JAKSZT010053931.1:13525-41703 GCA_026826555.1 Tolypeutes matacus | reverse complement strand
CCTCCCACCACTGCTGCTCCCTCCCCCACTGCTGCTCCCTCACTCACAGCTGCTCCCTCCCTCAGCAAACATTTGCTGAGCTCCAGGGCTGCCTTGCTTCCAGGTGCTGAAGACGTTGCTGCAGGTAGGCAGGGATGTGTCAGAAGGAGACTGCTTCTCAGGGTCTCATACTCAGGCAGGGGGAATGGGCTATTTTCCTGGAAATAAGCCTCTAAACCAGTCAGTGGGGTGGAGCAGCTGATTGGGGACATCAGAGAAGGGGCCAGGGACCCGGAGGAGCTGCCGCGTGGTGACCTGGGCACAGAATCCCGCAGGCGGCAGGGCCACCTGCAGAGTGCAGGTGAGCCAGGCGCGGGGGAGGGAGGGAGGGCGGGCACCGCCAAGCCTCCCGGTCTGCCTGGGGCACACAAGCACCGTACGCGGCCACCCTGCTGGACTGGGCCCCCTCACCTGCCCTCACACCCATCCAAAGCCAGTGCCCCCCACTGCAAATCCAGCCAACCCTGCTCCCGGCCCCACACGGGCTCCTGAGGCACTGCAGTGCAGGGCAGGGTTGCGTGCGTGGCCATGGCCCTGGGCTCCGTCTGCTGTGGGCTGTTCAGGCATCATCCACGGCCCCAAGCCTGTCCTGAGGGGAGCTCGCCTTTGGCTGACTCCCACCGGCCCCTCCTGGCACCTCCGAGGGAGGGGGAGCCCCCAACAAGGCAGGTGAGGCAGCGCAGCCTCCGCTCAAGGATGCTCCCCTAAAGACCTGGCTTCTGCCTCTCCCACACTCGAAGGGCTGGAGCGGGGCCGATGCAGGGCTGGGGGAGGCTGGGGGGGGACCAAGGAGAGGCCGGGACAGACAGGCCCCCACCTGCAGCACCTGTGAGCACCTGGTCATTGCAGGCAGCTCCCAGCCCAGGCCCGGGGTGCTGGGCAGCTGCCGACATGGGTAGAGCTGTGGGGAGGGCTTCTCGAGGTAAGGCCCCCACCCCGCAGCTCCAGAAAGATGACCCCGCCAGAGGCAAAGACAGCTGGGAAGCACTGGGTACCTCTCCTCTGCCCAGGTCGTGCTGGGAGGGGAGGCTGGGTGCAGCCACGATCCCCAGGAAGTCACCGTCCAAGCTGGGCCTGGCCTGGGAGGGCCCCAAGAGTAGCCCACCCCAGCCTGGGGCTCCCCAATTCTCACCCCGGGGAGATGGGGCCCCGCCAGAATGCCCCGTCCTCACAGGCTGCTTCAACTCACCATGTGGGGGGCTCCAGCCCACAGGAGGGGCTGGTGCCCCCCGAGGCTCAGGGCCCCAGCTGCTGGCTCAGTGTGGAAGGCACAGGGACAGAAGCAGCCTCTCCCCTCTGCGGCCCCAGCCAGCCCTGGGGGCCAAGGCCAGGCTGTGCAGGCCCCCTGCCTCCTGTGCAGCCCCTCTGCCTCCCATGCAGCACCCCTGCCTCCCACCAGCCCCGCCCTTGGCTGCCCTTCTGTAAAGTGAGCACAGGAAATGCCCCGGGCCCCTCCCCAGCCTCCTCTCACATGTTGAGCCTCTCTGAGGAGCCATGCCCCAGGCCCACCAACCCTGGCTGCTCCAGGCTTCACAGGGAAGGATCCAAAAATAGGGCCCACAGGCTAGCGGTGGAGGGCTCCCTGACGCTGTCCCCGCACAGGTGCCCTGGAAGGAAGCCTGTCGAGCCAGCCTGCATTGGGGGAATGCGCAGCCCAGCTTCTCCCACCCCCACCCCCACCCAGGCCCTGGAGGCATCAGCGCAGAAAGGACAAGAGGCCAAGCAGGGCCAGGGCAGCCCCTGTCAGCACCGAGGGCTTCCCGGTCACCGGTCTCCTGGGTGTGATCCTGAGCACGTGTGTGCACACACATGAACACATTTGCACACGGGTGTGCAGGTCTACAGGTGCATGCATGTACATACATGCACACGTGCACAGTGTCTCAAGGAGGCCCCACAAGTGCACGGAAAGTCCCCGTCATGCTGGGGTGACAGGGGCAGTGGATGGAGGGGCAGCGCCCGAAGCTGAGCAGGGCTGGCCAGAGGCTCGGACCCCAGCTTCGGGGCTTCCCAACAGGCTGGGGAGGGGACAGACCCCACTGCCGGCCCCCAAGGTCCTTGCCACTTCCCTCAGGCAGGATGCTGAGTCTTGGGAGATCCTTTGGCCTCAGAAGACACCTCCTCAGCCTTGCCCCACATGGGTGGGCAGGGAAAGGTCTGGCATAAGCCAGCTCTCCTCCCCTCCCCTGCCAGCCCAGAGCAGAGGCTGACCTCCTGCTTCCAGGAGGCTGCCTTTCCTGGGGTGCCCTCAGCCCCCTGCCTTTCCACCAGCACAGCCCCCTGGCCTGGCACCCCTGCTCAAACGCCACCTCCCCGGTCCTTGTTGTCCAAAGGCAGGTCACCTGGTTCCAGCTGCCAGACCAGGCCAGCCATCCTGCAGGGACGTTGGCACAGAGGGCCCCAGGGCAGGCACCAAGGCTCTGGACTCCGTGTCCTGCTCTGCCACGTTGCTGCCGTGTGAGCCGGCTCAGTGGACGGGGAGGCGGCTCGGGGGGTGGGGATGCAGGCGCAGCCCCCCGTGAGCAGGCAGAGACCGTGCCGTCAGCTGTGAGTGCAAATCCACACCCAAAGGACACGGGCAGGTGGACGACGCTGCCAGCTCCGGCCAGCTCAGAGGCCAGCTCAGGAGGCAGGTGGCAGTTGAAGCAGCAGCCCCAGCTCCCCTGCACCCACAGCCCTGAAGGGTAGCCCCAGGAGGAGTTCTCAGGTTATTTCCTTTTACTCCAGTTTCCAGTCACATAGTGTGTAACACTCTAGGCCTGAAACCGCACATTCCGTAGGAAAAGAGGTGTTGTTTTCCTGAGGCTGCTGCAGCAAAGTACAAAACCTGGGGGGCTGCAAACCACAGAAATCTCTGTCTCTGGGCTCTGGAGGCCAGAAGCCTGAAATGCAGGCGCCTCCTCCGAGCTCAAGAGGAGAATCCATTCCTTGTGTCTTCCAGTTCCTAATGGTGACCGTGGTACCTGGCTTGGACGCATCACTCCAGTCCCTGCCCCATCTTCCCACGGCGTCTTCTCCTGTCACTGGGTTTACAGCCCACCTGCGTAATCTAGGACGAACAAGGTCACAGTCACGGGCTCTGGGTGGACATATCTTTGGGGGGCTGGGCAAGAGGAAGAGGCGAGTTTCCAGCCCCAACCTCTTGGAGCATGCAGAGCTGTCATTGGAAACACGCTCCTGAGGGTTTCATGTCGGGGTGATGACCAAATCCCCTGCCCAGAGACAAGAAGGTCACTGCCAGGTGCTGCCCTGTGAGGCCTGCCTGGGACTAGGAGGGGGAGGCGAGGGGCAGAGGCTGCACCCTCAGATGTGGCACACAGCTCTCCCCACGGCTGCCCAGGGCAGCCCCTGCCTTCAGGCAGCAGACGGGTGCCGAGCAGAGACGCCATGGAGGTGACACGCGGCCTCCTAGACCAGCCAGCAGGCGGCCAGAAGCCCTAGAAAGCAAACCTGCGGGGCTCAGGCCGAGTTCGGCCTCACCCGGGCAAAATCCCACCTATCAGCTTCCATCTCACTCTATTAAAACGTAATCCACATTTACATCCACTGCCACTTTACCGCAGCCCCGGCCCAGGACGGGACGATGCCCCAAGGCGTGGAGGAGGGGAGTGGAAGGTGCTGGAAGGCCGCGCTTGGGAGAAAAGCCAGACGTGCCCCTGCCACCTGCGGGGGTCAGTGTGCCTGGCTGGCAGTGCAGGCTGCCCTCGGCCTTGGTGCAGACTCCAGTCCCGAGAGCTGGGGTCCTACATCTAGAGTTCCCGAGCACACTGCCAAAGGGCGGACCCGGTCCCCTCGCAGCTGCAGGCTCCCCTTCATCCATTTGTCGCAGCAGCCCAGGAGCTGGTAATAGCATTATCCCCACTCGACAGGGAGCTGGCTGGTGCCCAGAGGAGTTAAGGAGCTTGCCCAAGGTCACACAGCCAGGAAGCAGCCACACTGGGAGTCCGACCTCAGCATCTGCCTCCAGATCCCGCTCACCCAACGAAAAGGGTCTGCTCTAAAGAAGTCATCCAAACTGCAGTGACTGCTGGCACCGTTGCCGCACGGTTTGGGGTCGCCCCTGCCAGGACAGAGCCAGCTCACCCCCGCCCTCCCAGGAGCATCTGCTGGAGTCACAGCCAAGTTCCTAGCAAGGAACTGTCCTCTGTGGAGGGCGCCGGTCTGTGCAAGGGCTCTGGCTCCAGCCCCCTGCAGGAAGCCTTTGCCCACCCACCACCCAGGGCAGGGCGGGCTTCCGGCTCACCCCCGTAGCCGGGACAGCCTCCAATCTCATTCGCAGCACCCACTCGAATTTGGAAACCTTTGGGAGTTGCCAAGGCCTTCCGTCTCCAGAGAGCCCTCTCTGGAGCTTAGGTGGGCCTCGCAGCTTCCTTGAGACACACCCACCCCTTGTGCTGTCACTAGGAACTGGGCGTCTGTTCCACAGCAGGTGAAGAGGATGTGCTCCAGGCCAGAGTCAGACCCTGCTCACCTTCCACTCCCAACTTCCTTCCTCTGGCCTCAGTTTCCTAGCTGTAAATGGTGGGGGTGGGGGTGGGGACGGTGGGCTAGGGGTCCCCAAGGTCAAAAGAGAGATGGGTCTAAATTGAAGGAGGAGGAGCCTGACTCTCAGGGACAGGTAGGTGGCCCCCCTGTCACTGCAGCTGCTGCTGCACCTGCCTGCACACCTGCTCTCCCACTCTCCGGGACCCACAGCCCAGAAGGTGGGGCTGCAGTGCCTGCACAGACAGGGCCCAGCAGCCAGGTCCAGGGACACAGACATCAAAGAGCGCCCCGGCGGGCAGGCAGGAGCATGACTCCCCAGGGCTCGCCTGACGGGAGAGAAGGGGAGACCCTGCAGCCCAGAGTCAGCCCAAGCGTGGCCAAGGCCACTGGGCCCAGGAGAGCATCCCCGAGGTGGTCCCTCGGGGGGTGCGTTCCAGCTGCTGCAGGGCCCTGCGTGTGTGCCCCGGGGGTGAGGGCTGTGAGCTGGTGTGCACACGCTGTGCATGCAAGCACAGATCAGCACGGCGAGGCCACTGCGCATCTGCAGGGGAGGGGGGGCCGTGCGATCTGCACGTGCAGGCTGGTCTGACTCCTGGCCATCGCTGGGCCTTGGAGCGGAAGAAGGAAAGGCCGGGGACCTGGGGCAGGGGCAGGGACCCCGGTGGATCCCGGCCCTCCGTCTACCCAGGCAGGCCTTCACCCGACTGTCTGCACTGGGCAAGCCTGGGCAGCACCTCCACCTGTCCCCTGGCCAGCGGCTCACCCTTGGCGGAGGGCGTGGGGAGGCTGGAGGGGGCGGGAATCCCGGCGGGAGGGGAAGACGATGGGGAGCTGTGTCCCCACTGGGCCCTGAGCCCCTGGAGCTGGTGGGCACAGGTGCCACAAGAGGCCCGAGGCTGGGAGCTAAAATGCACGCGTTGGACCTGGCAACCCACCCCGGGGTCTGCCCAGGGGCACGATGCACGTGTCCCCACAGAGCAGGGATGGGGAGGCTCCCAGCGGCCCTGTCGGTGATGGCTCTGTCATCTGCTCGGTGGGTCAGTGGCCCCTAAGACGTGCACGTCCTGCTCGGGACCCGCGAACATGTGTCCTGAATGGCAAAGGCGGCTTTGCAGAGATTTCCTGGACAATGCGGAGGCAGCGTCGTCCCAGCGTCCTTCTGAGAGGGAGGCAGGGGGTCCGGGCCAGGGGATGGGGCGTGACGTGGGTGCCGCTAGGGGCTGGGGAAAGCGAGGAACAGCTTCTCCCTGGAGGCTGCAGAGGGCGCAGCCCTGCGGCTCCTCGACTTCAGCCCCTAAGGCTGAGCTTGGACTTTGTGACCTGCAGAACCTGAGAATCCACGCATGCTGCTCCAGGCCACCAGCTCGGCGGGGGTTTGTGGCAGCTGCCATAGGAGACAAACAGAGCTCCCCCGAGGACCCTCCGTGCCCACTGAGGGGGGCTGTGCACAGAGGGCTCGGTGCGCAGGTGGACACTGTGCACAAAGGGGCGCAGGGCACGGAGGAGACGGGATTCCAGAGGACATTGAACAGGCAGCACTGACGGCTGCCCTCACAGTTACTGAACTGCAAAACCTTGGACTCCTTGCCCAATTTTTTTAAGGGTTTTTTTTTTTACAATTTATTGAAGTATCTCATTCATACATGAACATACATAAACTATAAGTGGTCAGTAAACATCGTGAACTTACAAAACAAACATGCATAACGTCACACAGGGCTCCCACACATCACCCCCCGCCCCCAAACACCCCGCATTGTTGTGAAACATCCGTTAACAAATCATGAAAGAGCATCGTCAAAGTCTCACTACTAACTATAGTCCGAATCTTCCGCCCCTAGACACTTTTTTAAGGTTTTATTTATTTTTTTATTTACTGTTATCCATTTTTACCACCTCCCCCCCCTGTTTTTGCTGTTTCTGTGTTCATTCGCTGGGCAACTCTCTGTGTCCATTTCCTGCCCTCTCTTCTCATCCTTCTCCTCCTGTCTTAGCTGGGATTCGAACCTCGGAACCTCCGATGTGGGAGAGAAGCGTCCTACCACCTGTGCCACCTTAGTTCCTGGTTTTTTGGTGCATCTTGTCTTGGCTCTCCCTTGTGTCACTCTCCTGTTACATCATCATCTTGCTGAGTGGCTCGTGGGGACTGACGGCACACCTGTGCACGGGGCCTGGTGGCCCACGCACCTTCTGTATTTTTCTTTTTTTTTTTTATTTTTACTGGGAGGTCCCAGGGATCGAGCCCAGGTCCCTCCATATGGGAGATGGACACCCAACCACCTGAGCCACATCCGTCCCCTGCTATATCTCTTAAGGTTGACCAAAGATACCCAAAGTTACAGTCTTTTCCCATACAGGATGGTCATATAATAAATCAGGCTTAGTTTATCACCAGCATCCCAAAAACCAGACCTAGAGAGAAAAACTAGATCTGGGGACACGTGCATGCTTTTTAATATGGCGAATGTTTAGCCTGCCCTGATTAGCACAAAATCAGGGCAGCGAGAATATTCACACCTTGCACAATTTTTGGACTCTTTTAGAGAGCCAGTTGCCCTACGACCTCCAAAAGGAATCCCGTTGCTTAAAAAGGGTAAATTCTGGCCAGCCTTGGACTTCTTGGCTGTGATATTCTGTGCTGAAGGCAGCACCTGTCTAATCCTCAAGGAAAGAGTGTGCCCAAGAAATGCCCACTAAAAACGTGGTTCAAGTATAAAGGCAATACACAGTTTTTAGCCATTCAAGAATTTCAGAAACATGTTTCCCACGAGCTCTTGTTTCAGCCAAACTAAGACATGGGTAGAAAAATTACCTCCCATGAATGAAGGGATGGACAGTGAACATTCAATCTACTTAACTGTGAGAGTTAAATGAAAGTAAATATGGAGAATGTGAAGACAGACGAGGATGTAACGTCAATGTCAAACGTCCTACGACTTCATAAATGGGGTTTACGAAGCAAAAGTTGGAAGGAAAGAGGGGGAAGAAAATAGAAGTAATATGCCAATTCCCTCATCTTTAATAGCTAAGCATATTATTTAAAGTTCATAAATTAAGAAGAGGTAAGGATATTTAAGAGCACAAATAAACATTAAATATTATAATATCAATTAAAATCTTATGGTAGAAAAGAAGAGGAGAGAGGAGGAAAAAAAAACTATTTTCATCCTTGCTCCTGGTAGTGAACCGTTGCAGAGATATATGTGAATATACCTCAACAAAGCTGCTTAATAAATAAAGAAATAATTATGCAAGGATAGCCAGAAACAGCAACTATGTACAGCAGGGGAACCATAGAGAGATTGAGAGATGAAGAATTTTCTTGTTTATTTATCTGGTTTTTGTTTATTATCATTATTATTATTGAAATAATGAAAATATTCTGAAAATGATTGAAGTGATGAATGCACAACTATGTGATTATACGAAATACCATTGATTGTACACTTTGGATGAATTGTATATTTTAATATGTACCAATAAAACTGATTTGTTTAAAAAAAAAGAAATTTTTTAAAAATCCAAAAAATAAATTCCTATAAAGTAATTGATATAAAGATAACCATTAGAACAAAATACAAATTTTCCTATTCATCAGAAGAAATGGGCAGGCTCATACACACATGCACACACACCCCTAAACAAAGAAAACAACCACATAGTCAAAGATTTTTGTAAGGTAAAGAAAAATGTGTAGCAAGAAACCTTATGGCAAAATCCGGCAAACATTTCAATCTTAATATATGTAGATGAGTTAAACTCACCTATTAAAAGAACAAGACTTTAAGGTTGAATCATGAAACAAAACCTAACTGTTCTCTGTGTACAAAATGCTTCAGAAAGGTTGAAAAGAAATGAAATAAAAGAATGAGCAAAGCAAGCCAATACAAACCACCGCAAATCAAGCAGGGATCATGACCTTTACATCACAGAAGGCTGAAGTCCAGCCAGATTGTCAAGGAGACGGAGGAGCGTCAGTCAAGGTCAGTGAGGCTACGAGGATTAACATCCACCCACCAAGTGACGCCGCGTCAACAGTAATCACGCAGAATCTACACAAGACACAAGAAACGCAACTAGAGTAACAGAAGCCTTTAAATTACGCTCTTGGCCACTCACAGACCAAGAGGTCAAAAAATTAGTAGGACTATAAATAGGACACAAATAAGAAGAAAAGATCTGATTACTCAATGTTATGTCCTGAAAACCAAAAATACACCTTCAAAGTCTTTTTGAAATAGTTACAAAATTTGATAATATATTGAGCCTCTTTACAAATCTCAACCAATTCCAAATGTTACAAATTATGCAGATGACTTTATGTACACAATACATAAAACTAGAAATTAATAATTCAAGAAAATTAAAAGCCTCTACCCTGAGTGTTTATCATGTACATATATGTGTGTATAATATATATACACATATATATATACACATATGTATATTTTAAAATTCATGAGAATTTTTAAATATTTTTGCACTGAAATTGCAAAATATCTGGAAAATAATGATAAAAAATCACTGTCTATTAGAATCTATAGGATACACCTAAAACTGTTTCTCATGATAAAAAGTAGAGTCTTAAATGCTAACATTTTTATAAAGAATAAATGAAAATAAATGCAATATTCATGCAACTCAATAATTTAGAAAAAAGCAATAATATATGCTTAAGAAAAGCAAAGGAGTAATTTTCATGTCAAAAGTAGAATTAATGAATTAAAAACTGGTAGAAGGAAGAGGATGTGGCTCAAGCAGTTGGGTGCCCACCTACCACATGGGAAGCCCCGGGTTCAGTTCCCGGTGCCTCCTAAGGAAGACAAGCAAGACAGCGAGCTGATGCAACAGCAACAGGCTGGTGTGGCGAGCTGACACAAGCTGATGCAACAAGATGATGCAACAAAGAGACACAACAAAGAAACCCAATAAGAGACACAACAAGCAGGAGCAGAGGGGGCTCAAGCCATTGGGCACCTCCCTCCCACATGGAAGGTCCCTGATTCAGTTCCCAGTGCCTCCTAAATAGAAGACGAGCAGAAACAATGAAGAGACACAGAGAAGACAATGACTGCAAACAATGGGGGGGTAGGGAGGGGCAGGAGAAATAAATAAATAAAATAAATCTTAAAAAAAAAAATTGGTAGAACTAATAAGAAACACTGAAGTAGATAAAATGTTAGTAACCCCATCAAGAGAAATATGGGGGAAATACACAAGAAAAGATAAGGTGAAAATAATAGAGTAATTTAAAGGTTCAACTCTATGCAAATAAATGTGAAAAACTAGATGAAATGTATATTCTTCTAGGACATATGATTTACCAAAGGTAACTAAAGAAAGAGATAGAAAATATAAGTAGATCAACAGAAGAAAAAGAGAGTTTGTCAAGCAGTTATCTTCCAAAAAGTAACAGGCCCAGACAGTTTAAAGACAAATTCTATCAAACCCTCAAAGAACAGTGGATTCCAGCACTCTGGGGCATAGAAAAAAGAAACTTTCCAGGAGAACAGATATGACTCAAGCAGTTGAGTACCCACCTCTTACATGGGAGGTCCCAGGTTCAGCTCCCAGTGCCTCCTAAAAAAAACAGACAACAAGTGAAAAAACAATGAGCAGACAACAAGCAAAAACAATGAGTGGAAAATGAGCAAAAACAAGAAAACAAGCAGACAATGAGCAAAAACAAACAAGCAAACAACAAGCAAACAGACAAGGGAGCCAACTCAGGGGAGCTGATGTGGCTCAGTGGTTGAGCACCGGCCTCCTGCATAAGAGGTCCCAGGTTTAATCCCCAGACCCAGTACCTCAAAAAAAAAAAGTTTCCAGATTCTTGTACAAAGCAAGCACAATAATGACATCAAACTCTAAAAATATTATCCTTAAATATCAAGCTCTTCGTGAAGATCCATGCCAAAATCCTAAGTAAATGATTAGCAAACAGGTTTTAGCAGCATGTTTAGGGTCTAACCCACCATGAGAAGTGGTGCTTACTGTACCGATGCTAACAAAGGCAGTGGATGAAATCCAACGTCCATTCTCATCTAAAGTAATACATATATATATATATATATATATATATATATATAAAATAAAAACAGTCAGAAACTTCACTTGATGAAAGATACAAATCTTGCCCCCAAAACAGCATCCTGCTTAATGGGGAGAAAGACACGCTAGTCCCGTGAAGACCAGAGCAAGACAAAAGCCCACGTTAGCACTAGTACCTGACATTGCTACGGAGGTGCTGGCACTGCGACAAGCACAGGCAAGAAAGCAGAGGCACTAAAATTGAAAACATGGAGATAAAAACAGTACGAGTTTCAGATTATAGGATTGGACACCTGGAGAAAAAAAAAACAAGAAAATCAACTAAACCTTGTTATAAGCAAAAGGAGAATTCTGCACAATGACTAAGTACAAAAATACATAGACATCTGTGGCTTTCACAAACACAAGTCAACAAGTTACAGAAGATACAATGTAAAGAAGACCCTATTCATAATGGGAACAAAACCAATAAAATACTGAGACATGATCTTCCCAAGAAATGTAAAAAATACTACATGAAGAAAAGTCCAAAATGTTCCTGTGAGACACCGGCATATTTTGAACAAATGCCAAATCTTATTATGCCCTTGTGTCGACAGATTCAATGTCCTAGAAATGTCAGCTGTCCACGGCTTAATGTAAAACCTTAACATGATTCCAAGAAAAATACCAGTCAGACATTTTAAACAGGAAAGTAAAAGTTTAGCTTAAAACATGTTATAGGGGGACGGATGTGGCTCAAATGGTTGGGCGTCCGTCTCCCATATGGAGGGACCCGGGTCCGATACCCGGGACCTCCCGGTAAAAAAAAAAAAAAACATGTTATAAAGCAGCATAATTAAAACCACGTGATACCATCACACGAATCAACAGATAAGTGGATACACGGGGGGAGGGGGGCCCAGATACAGGCACAGCACGCGTGAGAACGTGACGTGATAGAGGAAGCGTAAGGGGGCAGAGACAGAGTGTTTGATAGCTAATAAATTATGTTGGGACAACTGGAGCTATCTGGGGAGGGGAAGTTAGATATTGTATCACATTTAACATCAAAAATATCAAAGATGATAAATATAAGCACGAAACCTTGAACGTAGTAAGAGAGCATGGGAGAGGTTTTGTACATATTCTGGAATGAGGAAGGCCCTTCTGTGTATGCCATAAAATTTAGAAGCCATAAGAAATTTATTAAAGCCGACTCCTCAGGGGACGTCGCTTCGGCTCAGGATGCAGGAAGTCGCGCGAGGACGTCACCCCATGCTGGTCACCGTCAAAGTCATTTCTGGAACCCATCAGAGCACTGAGGTGACAGGACAATCTGGTGACCTGAGCCCAAAGGTGAGGCCTATCCCAGGAGGATGGAGACACACCTGCCCCCCTTTGGCAGAAGACAGCTGACACTTGAGCAACTCCTAAGGACCGCATGGGGGCTGGTGGGACCCCAGGCGTGCCTCGCCCCCCGTCCCTGCGGAGTGCTGGGCCCCCACCCTGCTGGGGCTGGAGAGGAAGCAGGAGGACCTGGAGAAACCCACCTGTGCCCCTGACTATGCACCCGAGCCAGGCAGGTGTCCTGCGGCAGGACAGGGCCACCTGTGGCCTCTGGGGTGGGGCTCATGCGCTTGGTGCCTGCTCAGGACAGCAAGGGGGTGGGAAGGGCCCCGCACCCCAGACTGGTGCCCAGTGCCACGGGGCAGGGGCCGCAGAGAGGCCCTTGCGGCCCAGCCTGCGTCTGCCCCTGAGTGCGTGGGCTCTATGGCGACGTAGCGAGCTCTGACAGGTGCACTGGCTTCTCGGCGGTCCACAGCCCCCCGAGCTCTCTGCATGCTCTTCTGTGAATCGGAAACCATTTCCAAATCAGAGGTGGTGTTCAGCAGAAGTGAGGCGCAGCGGGCACAGTGGCCGCTCCTCGTCTTCCAGCGGGGAGGGGACGCGGCGGTCCCGCGGCTGTGCTGTGATGCAGCCAGGCTGCTCCTGCCTTGGCCTCGTCGAGGGGGGCGGGGAGGGGCTCAAAAATAAATGAGTAAATAAACGAGCAACACGAAGTAAATGCGGCTTGGACAACCATGTGAAAATGTCAAAAGTCTAACTGAAAAACGAGAAAGAACCTTTGCACCTCGTCTCAGAGGGCGAGCGTCCCCTGGAGAGCAGAAAACCCACCCATTTGTATGGCCAGGCCGACCCCGGGGAGGGACAGAAATGGCTCCTGAGCCTGGCAAGACGCGCCCCGGTCCCGCCCCACGAAAACACTAAGCAGACACGGCACCGAGATGCCGTCTCCCCCTGGCAGACCAAGGATGTGCCACGTGGGGGGGACGTGGTACCCGCCCCCGGAAGGGCCGCTGGCATTGCTGGGCATCGCCGCAGGCGCAGGCCCCTGGCTCGGGGCAGCCCGTCGGAGCGAGCTGGAGGTAAGGAGCCGCTCGAGCTGCCAGCAGGGCAGGGTCAGCCGGCCTGAGAGGCCCCGCACGACGGGCAGGGCACACCCGGGAAAGCAGCAGAGACGCCCATTGGAAAGCAAGCCGGGGCCGGTGTCACCGTCCGTGCACACGTGCAGGTGTGAGCATTTGCGTGCAGATGTAGACAGACGTGCAGACGCGCGTGCCGGGCAGCGCAGGGCACGCCTGAGAGTCCCGGGAGGACCTGTGGCGCCGGCGAGGTGCGGATCGCCCTGTGCCTGACCCAGGGGCTGCGTGTTTATCCACAAACGTTAAAATAGCAACTTCCAGAAACAGCCGGTTGCTGGGGGGCCGGCTCACTCGGAGGCTCTGCAGCCCCAGGCGTGGGGGGTGGGGAGCCCCCAGGGGCTTCGCTGCCTTATTACCAGAACCCAGGAAGGTGGAGGCTGGGGGCCCAGTGGGGGGAGCTGGCCGCGCCCCAAGGCCTCCCCCGTCCACGTCATCCCAGGCCCCCCGGCCAGGACGCAGGCCCCCATCTGTGCCTCCTGTGGACCATTTCCACACCCCTCCTGACCTCCAGGCCGCCCCCTCAAAGCTGCCCCCACTCGAAGTTGCCCTCAGCTTCCGTCCTGCCCTTCCCCCAGGCGTGCCGAGGGGCAGGCGGGGTCCTCCGAAAGAGGGGCTCTAAGCCCCTCCCAGACGTGACTGCCTTTGTGGGAACCAGGCTTCCAGCTTGGAGAAGGTGTCAGGGTGGTAAAGTGGCTGGGGCGGGGGTCCCCACTCTGCAGCCCCTCCTCCAGATCCACCTGCCCAGCACCTGGCTGGCAAAGGCAGGGCCCAGGCAGCCGCTTGGTTTCACATGGGGGTGGGATGGGGGGCGGGGGAGCCCCGGGGGTGGGCTGGGGGGGTTCCTGGGCGGGGAGGAGGCTGGACAGGCCGTGGAATGGAGGAGCGTGCACGGATGCTGGCAGAAGCTGTTCTGAGCGAAGCCTCCAGGGGCCTCAGCCTCAGGCTGGAGATCCACACTGGGTGCCCTCAGGGGGGTTCCCAGGACCCCTTCCACCTCCCAGGTGTGCCTGAGCCTGACCCTGGCCTCCCACCCCCGCAGCCCAGCGGGGAGGGGCAGAGGGTGGCCTGCACGCGAGGCGGTGGCTTTGGGGCCACCCTGGCCGGGCTGGGATGGTGCAGGGCGGCTGTCCAGCCATCTCTTCTGGAAATGTAGCAAGGACGAAGCTGCACGGAGGTCCCTGCAGCCCATGTGCCTGGCCCCGAGGCCCCTCTGGGCAGCACAGGGGTGGGTCCAGCCGTGCTGGGGCACCCCATGGGGACAATGCCCTGGGCCCATCGTGCAGCTCCAGCTTAGAAGCAGGCAGGGCGTGGGTGGGGCAGTGGTGAGGCCAGGACAGGGGTCCCCACAGGCAGCCAGGGGAGGCAGGAGACTGCACAACTGTCTCCTGTTGGTGGTTTAGTGCCAGGTCCACGGCTGCCCTGCAGGGCCAGCCCAGCCCTGCCCCCAGCTGCCCCTTGCTCCCAGGCAGGCCCCTCACCACTGCCCAGGGCAGAGGGTGGTCCTCCCGAGGCAGGCGTGGGCACGGGGCCGTGGGCCTGGCCTGGGAGCCCTGAGCACACCCGGAGCCGTTCAGTCCTCAGAGATGCTGTCCGGCCAGGTGGGCCTGGGGACCAGGGCTCTGGGACCCTTCCCAGCAACCCCGGGGTCTATGGGGGCCACCAGGACCACGACAGCTTGAGTAGCTGTGCCGGAAGCCCTTCGTGGGGTCTGCATGGCCCCTCCCGCCCCATCAGCACCCGGAGTCACGGCTTCCCTAGCCCCTCCCCCCCCGCCACCTCACCACTGTGCCCAGCTCTCCCAGCCGTCTTCCTCGGGCCTCCTCCTGGGGGGCGTCCACCAGGCTGCCACTCGCCCACCTGTGACACCCAGACACCCTGCCTGATAGGCCTCTGGCCCCTGTGAGGTGGCCGCTTGTTCCCTCGAGTCCCAGGCTGAGATGGGGGCTGGGGGAGCAGGTGGAGAGGCGCCAGGCCGGCAGGCGAGGGGTCTCTGCAACAGCTGCACATACACATGCCCCCGGCCGTGCTGCTGGAGCCCCGGAATCCCGGCCAGGCCCGTTTACAAGCGCTTCAGAGGGCTTGTCCCCAGGCCCCGAGCTGGACGCCTGGAAGCCGCTGGGTCTGCTTCCCACCAGCCTCGGGGTGTGGCCGAGAGGCAGGGGCGAGGGGGGCAGGCCGGGCTGGGTTTGCACCTCCCAAGGTGTGGCAGCGGCTCTCTGGGCGGTGAGGAGAGCCGGCCCAACGGGCCTGCTGCAGCGGGAGCCGCTGGCCAGTGGCCGTCCACCCTGATGACCGAGCACCGGCGCAGCCCGCCTAGGACAGGGCTGCTCAGCTGAGGCCCAGGCCCTCTCCAGGCTGACACCAGCACCTCCTGAGCTCCCAGGATGCTCACACCGCGGTCCCTGGTTCTCGGGCCAGCTCAGACCCAGCTTGGTGCCCAGGCCATCTTCTGCCTCCTGCGGGTGTGGCCGGCAGGTTGGCGGCCAGCTGCCCTCGCTCCCCTGTGCTGCCAGGAGGGGTGGGCGGCAGCTGGAAGGAGCCGGGTCGAGTGGGGACGCCCGGCCCTGCCCTGCCCTGCCTGGCCGCACAGTGGGCCACGGCTGCACGTGACTGCGAGGGCTGGAGCTTGTGGTGAGCCCGAGACCACCACATCAGGGAGGGCATGGCTCACCTCAAGGCACTCCCTGAGCCTGCAGCGCCGTGGCTGAGCTCACCAGCCCCTGCTTCTCTCTGTCTCGGTTCCCCAGCTGGGGCGGATGCAAGGCTCTGGCCCTCAGCCTGGCCATCCCCTGAGCAAGCCTGGGGCAGACCCTCCAAGCCCACTGCCCATCTCCGAGCCCCCCGGGCTGCTGAGAGCAGAGGCACTTGCAGACCCCCTTCCCACTCAGCCCCAGGGCCCCAGCACGCCCATTTTACAGGCTGGATCTACGTAAGCTACTTTTGTCATTCAGCTTTTGCTGCTAAGCTTGAACGCCACCGAGGGAGCCAGAGCTCATCAAAGTCCGAAAGGAGAAACCGAGTCGGAGAAGGAAAGAGACCAAGCTGGTTAATGTCCAACCAAGAGGAACCCAGGCTTCTGCTCTCCCCCCACGTGGCCCAGGCAGAGGGTCCCCACCACTCACCAGCCTTTGCCCGTGGAGGTCGCCCAGCCTCACCGGCCCCCAGGACGCGGGAGTGAGCAGCCTGTGCTGTGGGGGGAGGGGGCTGAGGACCAGCCCACAGGTGGGGACAGCAGGTGCCCAGCTGGACCCGTCAGGAAGCCCCACCCTGGGGCAGGACGGACCCCTCCAGAGTGACCCCACTTCCACTGCCTTTTCTTTCACTTTCTGGGGTCCTTTGGTCTCCTTAACTCCCACCTGCAGCCACCTGGGGTTGCAGCCATCCGGGACCCTTGGGAGGGGGCTTGATGTGGATCCCCACAGGGCCATGGCGGAGGGGGCTGCTGCCTCAGCCAGGCAGGACTGGGTGCTCCCTGGCTGGCCCTGGAAGGTGGACAGACCCCAAACCACACTGCAGCCCCCAGGCCCTTCGCCCACCCCCTATTTGCCTGTTAGTGCTGTTTCCCCACTCCCCACCCAGGACTCCAGCTCAGGGCAGGTTCTGAGCAGACTTGGGGTGACAACCTTGAAATAAACCAGCCAAGGGGGGTTAAGGGAGAAAGCCGTATTTGTCTCCGCCTCCTGGCAGCCCTCAAACCCCCGCCTCCTGGGCTGGGCCATCAGGAGACAGGGTCCCTGACATCCCGGGCGGTGTCAGACATCCGGGTGACCAGAGACCCCTCCCCGCGCTCAGGTGGCCCTCCCCGCAGATGTGCTCACAGGGTGAAGTACAGGGTGCGGAAACATCGAGAGTCTAAGGGAGCCTGAGCTACTGCCTGTGGGGCTCGGCTTCCTTAGTCTCAAGGTGGGGGTAGCCCCACTGTCACCTCCCAGGGGGGCCAAGGCTCCACCCCACCCTCTGGCCAGGCTCCCGCAGGGCTGTCTGAGAAGGCCTCCACTTTCCTGCAGAATCAAAGGCTTCTTACAGTTTAGGCAAAAATCTTGTGAATTCTTTTTTGCAAATAGTTGGGGTTTGGCAAGTCCCGAGCTGTCCTTTGCCAAGCCCTCCTTCCTCCTGTAATTTAAAGAAGAAAAAAACCAAAAAACAAAACCACTGTGCATTTCAAGGGAAACTTAATCTGCTTGCTGCCGATTCTGCCACAGTCATCAAAATTGCAACGTGCAGAATCTGTGCCATGTCCCAAAAGCCCCGTGCGGCCTATCTCGAAGCTGTAATGCCACTTCTTTACTTCCAGGCCGCCAGGGACGTGGTCTCTTAGCGGAGTTAAGGGACGGCCAGGTGAGGCCTGCGGGGACCCCGTGGGCCATCAGGCCGTGAGGACCAGCGTCTGGGGTCCAGCAGGCAGCCTGTGAGGGGCCAGTGACAGGGTCCTGCCGTCTGTCCAGCTCAGCCACCTTGGAGGTGACCTGTCCATGCCGTGCTTCACTGAGCCCCTCCCAGCACCAGGAACCCGAGGGGACACAGAGGGGCTGGCCAACTGCTGTTGGGGAGGGTGAAGAGGGTCTTCGGGGGGAGGTTGAAGGCTGGAGGGAAGGTCAGAGGCCTGAGCAGGGCCCTCGGGCTCCAGAAGGCCCGAGGCCGGGCCGCGCTCTCTGGACAGGCGGCGGGTCCAGGCAACACTGGCAGAGAAGGGTCCACCCCCGGGCCCTGCCAGTGGGCTGCGGCCATCTGCAGACGGCCCCCGCCCCTGGAGCCGCAGGCCTGTGTGTCATTACAGGCCGCCAGTCCTGTTCACCGGCGGGCCAAGTGCCCGCAACGCTGAGCAGCGGTTTCTGAGAAGATTAAAGGGCTGCTCCTGCCAGGCTGCACAGCGCCCCGTGGAGCAGCCCAGAGCACAGCCGGCTCGCGGAGGCGCTGGGCCTGCCACCCCCAACCCGGGCCCCCCACCCCTCCCGGCCCCCCGGGTGCCCCGACCGGCCCGAAGCCACCCCCTCCACCTAGGGCAGCGTTCACCTGTAGCACCTCCAAACCTTCCAAATGACCAACTTCAAAAATATATCGTGAGGACAGAGATGGCAGACCCGGGGGCCCAGGTGGGGGGGTGGGTGGGGGCCGGGGATAAACAGCTCCGCCCACTTGGAATCGCAGGCTCCTCAGGAACGGGAGGAAATGGGCGTCTCGGGAGCCATTTGCACGGCTGCGACTCCCTGGAGCACAGCTGTGGAATCCCTCGGGGGGCACCCCACCCAGTTCTGGGTTACCCTGGGAAGGCCACGGCCCCAGGCTGCCAAGCAGGAAGGCACAACTGTGAACGGGCACAGTGGTCAAGTGACCACGGAGACAGCAGTTTCCCTGGGGTCTCGGGGGCCAAGGGGGCCAGGGAAGGGACCAGGAGGTAAGTGCAGGCTCAGAACTATTTAGTCTATATAGACGTTTCAGGTCCTCAGCTGCCTGTCAGTGGGCAAGGACCTCGGGAACATAGTGAGCCTCCCGTTCCTGAGAGCAAACAAGGGCTGGAAGCTCCCAAAGACTCTGTACTTGGAGGACCCTGACCTCCAGGCTTGTCCTGGAGCCATCAGGATGGGGGCCTCGGGAGGCTGGGTGAGTGATGGGGGTATTTCCAGCACGGTGGTGGGGCTGTTGGGTTGCATTTTGTAACAGTCTTCTCAGGTGGGCTGGCCTTGGTCTCTGGTACTTATTTCCTATTTCTTGAAAAAGAGCAATGAAGTAGAACTCCCTGGGCCTCCCAGGCTGCTGGAGCTGCTCTAGGTCCAATCTGCAAAAAGCAGCCCAGGGCACGCGTCTTCCTCCCTGCATTGCTTCCAGAAGCTCCGCCAGCTTGTCACCGCCTTTCCTGGCTCTCCTGCCCCCTCTCCAGCTGCTCCTCATGGGAATTCCGCACTTTCCTGGCCCTTTCATGGGGGAGCTGGGCAGGGCTCCCCCCGCCTCCCACCTCCCCTGCCTTCGCTCGCTCCCTGCAGCTCTGTCAAGTCTGTCCCGGCATCGCCAGCCCAGGTCACGCTCGGGCTTCGGGCCCACCACCTGTGCCCCACAGTCACCTGTGGAGGCTCACTCCATGCACAGACCACTCCTATTTCAGACCATCACCTCCCTGTGGCCCCAGCTGCCCAAGCCAGAACCCCATGCCATTCCTCACCCTGCCCCCCCACCTCCCAGTATAACCAGCCCCGAACCCTGTCACCTGCCCGCTCCCCTCCCTCAGCTTCTGCCATTGGGTGAGTCAGGCCCAAACTCCTTAAACTGTCTTCTCACCGCTCTCCCCCTTCCACACCCATGGGCCCCTCCACAGGGCCCCGGCCCCCTCCATCCCTGCCTGCCCCGTGCAGGGCACAGGCAGAGCAGAGGGTCAGAGGGCGGCGTCTCTGCCACATCCCTGAGTGTAAACCCCCGAGCCTCTGCTCCTTCTTCTGTCAAATGAGTGTGAAGGTCCCTGCCTCTCAGGGGCTCAGTGAATGTCTCCCCTAAATTAGTGACCGGAGTCCTCCACTGGCCCTGCCCTCCCTTCTGTGGACTGCACTCCCGTCCTCCCCACCTGGCTGTTTCCTCCTCAGCCTCCAAGTTTCAGCTTCTCCGACGCCTCGGCAGATGCCCCCCTCCCCGCAGCACAGGGCGGGAGGGGCAGGACTCTGGGAGCCCCTCCCTCCTGGGGCACAGCCAGACCCACCTCCTGGCCTCCCTGGAAACTCAGTGCGGCTTTTCCACGTTCCCACTGCACCAGCCATGGGCCTGTTGCCAGGGAAGCTCAGCAGAGGTTGAGGCCAAAGTTCACATCAAGGAGATCATTTGAGAAAATAGCCAAGAAATTTTGAAAATGAGAGCTACATAGCCTATGAAACTACAGCATTCACCCAGGAACATGCAAAACAATCGGAGGGTGGGAACTCAGAGATAGAGCCTGGATGTGGCCGAAAGCTTATTTACTGGATTCCACGTCGATGGAGAGAGAGGAAAAATTATTTGCAACATGGATTGCAGGCAGAGAGCCTGATCTTTAATCCATAAAGAGCTCCCCAAAAGTCAATACAAAAAAGACCGATGATGCAATTTAAAAATTCCAACGAATCTCAACAGACAGGCTATAGAAAAACACATGAGTGGCTGGTAAATATGCAAAGACGTTGCCTTCCCCAGTCGTCGGGGAATGCAGACTGGAACAGGCATGAGAAATCACCGCTCATCCATTGGCAGCATTTCCAAGTCCAGTGATACCCACTTTCGACGAGACTGCAAGTGACCAGGGGCCTCACCTGTGCAGCTTGTGGGGCTCAAGCTGGCTGGGGGTACTTGGGGGACCGTTTGGCCATAGCTACTAAAAATAGTAAAGCACACATTCTCCAGGCCGACAGAAGTGCTCCTAGCAATCTCTTCTAGAAGTACTCACGTGTGCTCACAGAAAGTCACGGCCCTGGTTTAAACGCCGCTTTGCTCTAAATAAAACTCGCGCAGAGGCATGGGAAGGCAGGGGCACAGAGAGGCAGGGATATGGTGAGGCAGGGGCACAGGGAGGCACGAGGAGGCAGGGGCACGGGGAGGCAGGGGCACAGTGAGGCAGGAGCATGGGGAGGCACAGGGAGGCAGGGGCACAGGGAGGCAGGGGCACAGTGAAGCAGGGATATGGTGAGGCAGGGGCACGGGGAGGCAGGGGCACGAGGAGGCACGGGGAGGCACGGGGAGGCAGGGGCAGGGGGAGGCACGGGCACGGGGAGGCAGGGGCACGGGGAGGCAGGGGCACGGGGAGGCACGGGCACGGGGAGGCACGGGGAGGCAGGGGCACGGGGAGGCAGAGGGGGCATAGCCGTGTCTTGGAATGTAGATTACAGAGCGGCAAGAGCCAGAGAGGCCTGTGGGTGCCGATGTGGAAAGGCCACCAGGACGCCTGCCCAAGTGAACAGCTCTGCAGACACACGTGAGCTGCAACCCTGAGCGCTTCATGGCATCACAATGGATCTGTGCAAGGTCCCAGAGAAAGGTCCAGAAGAGCAGGCCGCCGGGGCAGAGGGTGCGGTCTGGGGAGATGAACAGGGACTTGGCTTCTTTTCCTCGTATTGATAAAAGAAGACGTTTCATGCCACTTGGGCTCTCGCGGCTTTATCGAGCGCTCGGGCACCGGGCAGCAGCCCATTTGGGAAGTGGCGGGGGCTCCCGTGGGGGGCAGGACAGGGGACGCTCACAGAGGGCGAGCTCGGAAGCCAGGAGCTGCGCTGGCTGGCTGGCGGGAAGTCTCCATCTCACTCAGGGGTCTCGCAAAGTGGGGAGCAGGGGGGGCCTTAGGGACGAGGACGTTAGCTGGCGATAACTGACGCCTGTGTGTGTTTAAACCTGGTTTTCTGGGCGAGTTGGGCAGTTACAGGAAACAGAGACAAGCCGAGGTCTGGGGTTCCGCGAATATGAAGCTTAGCGGGGTGCCTCCATGTGGGGCCTATGAGACTTTTTTTTTTTAAGATTTCTTTCTTTCTTTACTTACTTACTTATTTATTTATTTATTTCCTGCGGGGGTTCCGAGCCCCTGGCACGGCGAGGCAGGGGCGGGCCAGCGGGCAAGTTCTCTAGGTGTGCTTTTGAGGTGCGTTTTCCCCACAGTTTCGATTAAATCAAAATGCCCAAATCTGGATGGCTTGAAGATCCAGCTACAGGAAGGCTCACTTGGCGAGAATGGCTCCTTCTAGAAAATCCGTAGGAGGCGTGGAAGGAGCCTGGGACCAGGACGAAGCCGGCCTGGGCTGGAGGCCGGGGTCCGAGGGCAGGAGGGCGGCTGATGGCCACATGTCCTACTCAACACCGCCCCTCAGCTGGGCACAGAGAGGGGCCTGTGAGCAGAGGCCACTCGGAGGCCACGGGGACCTCTCCGTGCTGGGGACAATCCCGGGGGTCAGGTCCGTCGGCCCAGACCAGGGGCACGTGTGGGAAACGTGTCACGCTTTGGGGCCACCTAGGCGCGGCTCCGCCTGGCTCTGCCGGGTTTCACGCCGCTCCAAACCTCGGGCCCTCGCTGCCTCCAGGGGTCCTGAGGTGACACCCACCCGGTGGCAGTGCAGTAATGATGAGATTCACACACTCATGCATTCGTTCATTTGTTCCCTTATTCATTTGTTCAGCTGGTATTGCTGAGCTCCAGCCACGGCTAAGCACTGGCCGGCGTGGCGGATTCGGAGGGGGAGACGCACGCTCTGGCAGAGCGGTCGGGGTCCATCTTGTCCTGCCTCGACCCACGTTCCCGGCCCGTCCTCGTGAGCTTCCGAGTCCGCGGGGCGCAAAGCAGCTTGCCCGTGTGCCGTCGCCTCCTGGGCGGAGGAAGTAAAGAGATAAACCCGTTGGCGTAGAAGACGGTTTCCAACGGTAGCACCTGCTGGCGAGGGCACGGGGCAGGGCGTGGCCGAAGCGTGGCCAGGACTGCGGCTCAGCAAAGCGCTCCGCGCCGCACGCACCCCTGCCCTCCACCCGTCCTGGGGCCACGGCCGGCGGAAACGCTCACACGTGGGCACCCAATGGCGGGGGCGAGAGCGTCCGCAGCGCCCTCCTGAAATGGCCCAGAGTGGCCATCGACAGTGGACGTGGCCCGTTGTCGCGGGAGCCGCGCAGCAGACGGCCGCAGTGCGGTGACGCTCCTGAAGGGAGGCCCAGAGGCCCGACCCGAACGGCAAAGCGTCCTGCAGGGCGGGGGGCGGCGGGGGCAGCGGGGAGAGGACAGGTGGGCTCCTTCTCCAGGTGCAGCCGCGAGGCGGTGGGGCTCCCTGAGCCTCGGGCCTAGTCCTTCCCGGCTATCGAGCACCACTGAAAAGGGGGCGTCGGACGAGACGAAAGCGCCTGGGCAGAACTTTTCAGGAGTGACTTGTTGAGCCGCCTTTTATTGTTATTTCAATTTTTTGAATTTGAAATAGAGTTATTTTTAAAAAAGAAAAGAAAGGAGGGCTGCTTTCAATATCACTGGAGCCAGTTCACGTATCAGGATGGGAAACGTGCCTCCGGCTGACTCGGGCGAGCCAAGGGTGGCGTTTCCTTCTGTTAAAATCAGCCCAGTTTTCCTGCTGGGTGGGGGAAACCGGGACTGGCTTGTCGGAGACCCGCGGCCCCCACTTCCAGGTCAGGGTTCCGTCTGCAGAGCCCCGGCCCCACGGTGGAGGCCAGGATAGAGAGTGCGGAGATGGGGTGCCTCCACCCACGGGGGCACCCGAGAGGCTGCCGAAGCAGGGGGCTTGGGGAGTGAGGGGCAGGTAGGACCACGCTTAGCATAAACAGACCTGCCACGCAGGGTGACAGTGCCCATGGAGACAGCATGGCTGTGGGGACCCCAGGAGCAGACCCTCACCCAAGAATCAAGGAACAGGTCGTTCATGTGGGTGCGGGGACGTGAGACAGGTGGGGGCAGGCACCCAGGAGAGGTCAGCACCAGGGACCCCAGGACATGGCGAGTCACTGCTATTTGCCCATCCTTCTGTCTGTCACAGTTTAGGGAGACTCCAGGGGCCACCCACTGCCACTCCCAGCTGCCTGGGCCACAGAAAGCTGCAGGCCAGGGTCACTGGGGCTTGGGCACATGGAGGCAGGGAGGGGGGCTCTGGGTGGGCCCGTGGCACCTGTTGGTGCCAGTGACGTCATGTCAAGGACAGACATGGGGACACAACGATGACACTGTCCAGATGCCGCGGAGGCAGAGCATTTCCCATTGGGCCCAAACGGGGCCAAGGTGGCCAGCGGGGGGCAGGGGCGGGTGCCAGCCACCAGGGCCCGCGGGAGCTCATGCCCCTCGGGGCAGGGAATTGGGGACGCAGCCGGAGACAATCTACCAAATTTTAAGCCATGGTGCCTTCCAAAGAGCAAGGCAGAGAGCATGGTTTAGATGCTAATTTGTTTCTTCCCCAAAATCGACTGTGGGGAAGTGAGTTCTCCTGCCCCGGCTGCATGGTGAGGGCAGGACAAGGCTGTGCTCTGGGCAGTGGCCGCCCATCTTGGCCACCACAGGGCGCGAGCTCCCACTGGGACCTCCTGCCAGTTCAGAGGCTGCACTGAGCTCCGCCCCACCTGGCAAGCTGCACTTCACTTGGGGGAGGGGGTGAGCCCAAGGCCAGGACCACGGACAGGCCTTGTCCAGCCTCGGCCGAAGGTGACCAGAGGACCTGGGGCGGCCTTGCCTGCAAAAGTCCGACCTCCCCCCACCCGTGGTCTCAGCAGCCCTCCTACCTGGTACAAACCCCTGGGCTCAACACCTCTGGCACTGGGAGAGCTCAGGCTTCAGAACAGGGCCGGGGTGGACCACGGACGTGTCCGGGGCCAGGCTGAGGTGAGGCTGAGGGGCCTAGGAGAAGGGCACTGGGAGGCTGCGCCGGGATGAGGTGGAGGCGCTGCAGGCTTTTACCAGGTTCCGCCTGGCCGCCTGGACAGAAGAGGAAAAGGCGGCCGCTGGCCAAGGCCAGGAGGGGGAGGCAGGGCCTCGAGGAGGAAGGGGGGGGGGCGCCTGCGCCGTCCGGGGCCTCGGCACCCCACAGTGCCGGGCACACGTGTCCACTGGGCTCTGGCGAGTGGCATCAGGGCAGGGCAGCAAGACAATGGCCCCCAGGAGGACACGGCCAGCCCAGCCCCAGAGCCCGGGGTCTGGGAAAAGTCGTCCAGCCGGATGCTCAGGCCCGAGAAGGCGCGGAGGAGGGAGACTTGCTGGGCCTTCCAGGCACATCGGGGACCGGGCAGACCCAGGAGGCTGCACAGGGGCGCCTTGAAGCTGCTGGCCCCAAGGCGAGGGGTTTGAAGGGAGAGGGAAGGGCGGGGGTAGGTGGTGTCACACTGGCAAATAACGGTGTCTGAGTCTTCTCCGTGCTCAGGTTTGGAGCCTCCTCCACCCACCCCTGCCTGTGAGGTGCAGTCTGGGGTTTGGGGGTCCAGGGGCAGCCAGCTGCTCAGACTTAGGCCTGGATCGGGGCCCAGAGCCCAGGACGGGGGGAGCCTGCCCAGACTCCCGCCGAGGCAGGGCAGAGCTGGGACCATACCCCGCTGGAGAAGCCCTGCCCTAGGACATCCCTGCAGGGGCCTCTGGGACTGAGGCCCTTTATCAGGGGGTCCCTGGGAACAGCAAGCTGCCAGGGAACCGCATGCATTTCCCTGACGTGTTCCTTCTGGACCTGGAACTGGTAGAAGCGGTGAAGCCAGCGACGGCCCACGTGGGGGCAGCCCCTCCATGGCTGAGGCCCCCTGAGGACTCGGGGTCCCCCACACGTCTTTCCATCAGGGACCCTGACGACCATCTGCCCAGCCAAGGAGGCGGCCACCTGCTCCCTGTCACACCTGGCCGGGCAGGGGCAGTATCTGAAGCCACACCCTGGGGCACCGGGTCCTCCTTGCAGAGGTGCGAGGACCTGACGACTTCCCAGGGCACACGGCACCGCCTGGGTGCCCCGCCCCCACCCAGCCAGCAGCAAGGGCCGGGCCCTCGCCAAGGGCACTGTGGCTGCCCGCGCATAATGGGTGGCGCATAATGGCCGGGAGGGGCTTTAAGGGCTCTGCCTATTTGGCAACTTGCTCTGGGAGTAGCCGAAAGACTATCATGAAGCTAGAGAGAAAATGAAACCTGGCTCTCGCAGGCAGCTTGGGAGAGAATGCCAGCTCTGCAGAAACCCCGCTGGAATCGAGGCTTGTTCCTTTCAGAGGAAGACTCAGAGGCCAGCCTGCCCGCCCCCGGCTTCCGGGGTCCCCGACCTGCGCCCCATGCCCTCGGCAGTCATCCCCGAGGAGGGCAGTCCAGGGGCCCAGCAGCCACACGAGCCCCCCAGGGATCAGGGTCACTCCGTCGGTGAGGACGAGGGAAGCCTGGCGAGCCCAGCGCACCCCTGGGGGGAGCAGGCACTGGCCCACATCTCGGCCCTCTGGGGGGATTCTGAACAGCCCCTTTCTCAGCTCCTCACCCCGAGTTAGCAGCAAAGCCCCCCAGGGGGTTCCGGGAGGAGCCCAGAGCTTTCCTCGCTATTTCTGTGCTCGCCCCACTACGCCTTGCCCAAGCCTCGGCCCCTGCCATGGGGTGACTGTGGGCCTCCAAGAAAGCTACACCCACCTGGGAAAAGGGTCTCACAGAGGCCAAGGAGTCAAGGAGCTCGAGAGGAACTCCTCCCGGCTCAGGTGTCCTGAGGAACAGGAAAGGAGCTGCGCGCACAGGGGAGGCGAGGCAGAGACCAGCAGGGACTCCCCTTGACCATCAGCCACCAACGTCCGTTGTTATGGCAGCCACAGGAGACCCAACGCCCCCGGCCGCCGGTGCCGGCCCGCACCCGGCTGGTCCCTCCATCCCGGAATGGACGGAAGCAGGGCTGGGAAGGGGAAACGGTGGCCTGGCGCGGGAGTCGCCGCTGGTGACAGCCGTGGCCCCTCTAGGCTGCACGACGTGGGATGAATCACTTCCCTGTCTCAGTAATGGTTTCCACAGTGTCCACGTCGGTGAAATGTACACGTCTCCCGGGAGGGGACAAGGAAGGAGGCCTCGGCCAAGGCGCTGGACAGAAGAGGAGCAGGAGGAACTGGAGGCGACGCAGACGTCCCCTAAGGGGGTAGATCTGCCCTCCAGCCCCCGCCGCCCCGGCCACCCGCGTCTGGGCGGCCTCCAGCAGAGCTCCTCCGGCCAGCCCCTCTGACCCCAGCTTCCCCGGCCCTGCTGCTCCCTCTCTGCAGCCGTCACGGCCCCCTGTGGCCTCGCCAGCTGCTCCCCCACCCAAGGCCTCCCTGCCCCCCACCACCAAGGCCTTTCGGTGCAGCCCAGCCCCACCTGGAGCCGAGACGGTGGCCCCGTCCTGCCTGGCCTCAGATCTGTCTGTCTTGGCCTAGGCAGGCTGGTGGGCCCTTTGTCACAGCTCTTCTTCCTGGTGGGGCAAGACCCTCTGACCTCTGGGGGACGCCCCCCGAGGCACGGAGCCCAGCGCTCAGTCCCAGCGGATCCTGCCCATGGCAAAGGCCAGACCCCGCGCCAAGCGCTTCTCTTAGTTCCTCTAGGGAAGGTGAAACGATTCTGCCCATGGACACGAGAGGACACTGAGCCGCGTGCCCCCAAGGTATGCGACTGGCAGGTTGTGGAGGCAGAACTCGAACCCGGCGTAGATGGTGAGAGGGCAGCAGGCCCAAGCGAGGGGGCGGGGACCGCAGACCCCCGCTGCTGCTGTGTGACTTGGGCCATCCCACGGGTTACCAGGGCCATTCTAGAAGAGGACACGGCGTCCCTGGCGCCAGCTCAGCCACAGGTGGGGGTTCCTACCGCAAACCAGGTGGGTGCAAACAACAGATATTTACTCCCTTACAGTCCCGGAGACCAGAGAGCCAAACTGAAGGGGTCGGCAGGGCCAGGCTCCGCCCAGAGGCTGGGGAGACCCTCCCCTACTCTCCCAGCTGCCCGTGGCCCCAGGCCTTCCTTGGCTTGGGCAGCAGCACTCCAGTCTGTGCCTCCGTCTGCGCAAGGCCTTTCCCGCCATGTCGCTCTGCGTGTATCTTGGACAGAGCACGCCCTCCCAAATCCAGGGTGATTTCTCCTCCAGATCCTTAACTCCTTACATCGGCAAAGAACGTTCTCTAAATAAGGTCACATTCCGAGCTTCTGGGTGGACGTGAATTTTGGGGGCCCCCCATTCAACCCACTCAGGGGACAAAACGCTCCCCCCGAGGGGAGGACCTGGCTGTGTGAGCCTCGAGGTCTGTGGACCGGGGACCACGCGGCCGCACTGCGGGTGCCGTCAGGGCTGCTCTGACACGGGCACGGGCAGCACTCGTCAGGGGCCTGGCTGTCGCCACCACAGCCTCGAAACTGCCGTGCAAGCAGGTCACACGGGCATGCTGGCCATGCTGCTCTGTCCCCAGTCGAAGGCACGGACAGGACCCTGGTCCCTCCTTGGGATGAAGGCACGGGCAGGGCCCTGGTCCATCCTTGGGATGAAGGCACGGGCAGGACCCTGGTCCCTCCTTAGGATGAAGGCACGGGCAGGACCCTGGTCCATCCTTAGGATGAAGGCACGGGCAGGACCCTGGTCCATCCTTAGGATGAAGGCACGGGCAGGACCCTGGTCCCTCCTTAGGATGAAGGCACGGGCAGGACCCTGGTCCCTCCTTGGGATGAAGGCACGGGCAGGACCCTGGTCCCTCCTTAGGATGAAGGCA
>JAKSZT010053931.1:0-13515 GCA_026826555.1 Tolypeutes matacus | reverse complement strand
TGAAGGCACGGGCAGGACCCTGGTCCCTCCTTAGGATGAAGGCACGGACAGGACCCTGGTCCATCCTTGGGATGAAGGCACGGGCAGGACCCTGGTCCCTCCTTGGGATGAAGGCACGGGTAGGACCCTGGTCCCTCCTTAGGATCTCGCAGGCTGGACAGCTTGGGAGGAGCAGAGCAGTGGCCTTGGTGACAACGACAGGGATGGGAGGAGCAGGTGACACGCTCAGCCTCCCAGGCGCAGGCAGCCCCCTCCCCCACCCCTACGGAGAGGGTAGGGCTGGGGCCAGATGCTCCTCGGGCCAGCGTCCAGCCAGCTGGGTGGCAGCGTGCAAGGCCCAGGCAAGAAGGAACTAGCCAGGTTGTGTGCGTGAGCGAGCAGGGGCCTGAGTCACGGAGCGCGAGGCAGCAGAGGGTGCACGGGGGAGGGCGGGGAGAGCTACCCACTTGGACCAGTCCCTGCAGCCTCCCTCTCCCGGGAATGACTCAGTTCTCTGTGAAGGGGTGGCCTTCTCTGGGAACAGGGCAGGAGACCCAGGCCCCTCTGAGGCTGCTGCGTCACCAGGTCAGGACCCCGCTGCCTTCCAGCTCCAGCCCACGCCGCAGATGACAAGCGATCAGCACAGTGAGGGACGCCGGCATCGCCCTGCGCCCTGGGCCTGTTTCCAGCTGAGAGGTCACTCCTCAGGCCCTGTGATCCAGGCACCCCACTGGTTGTTATATTGGGGTCTTCTAGCAAGGGCTCGGGCTGAGGCCTGGGTGGGCTTCAGGGCCTCTGCCCACATGCCATGGGGGCAGCCATGGAGGAAATCACTGGAGAAGTCCTCCAGAAGCAGAGCTAATGCCCTCGGGTTCTCGCCCCTTCCCCATGACCCCCACCCCACCCCCTGCCCCTGCAGCTTAGACCACTGGCCCACCTTGGTGGGTGCCCACCCACAGCCTGGTCTGGGGGCCCTCCTGAGTTCTCACCAGTGCCCCCCCACCCTCTTCCAAGAGGTGCCTACACTGCCTTGCTCCCCTCAACTCCCAGCAACCTGGCCGTGCTGTCCACGCCCCCACCCCCCATCCTCTCAGAGGTCACCTGCCGCTGCCCAGGGGCCCAAACCAGTAGATGAATCTCTGCCCATCACTTGTGCCCAGATGACCACGTGGAGGGGATCAAAAGCCCAGCTAACGATCTCCAACAAGGAGGAGTCATCTGCGGCCTCTAGACAGGGCTGGGGAAGGGTGGGGTCTGTTCTTTTGGCCAGCTGCCCACCGACATCCCCCACCCTTCCCCACAAAAGCAATCAGGTGTGAGCTGGAGCAAGGGAGAGGCCGCTGACAAGGGCGTGGGGCGTGGAGCGGGCTGGTGGAGGGGTGCAGGCGGCTAGCAGGAGGCGGAGCGAGGTGGGGACCGCGGGCGTGGGGACCGGGGAGCTGCGGGAGAGGATGCGCAGGGCGGGTTGCCAGGGTGCACCCGGCAGGACGAGAGGGAGGGAGAGGGAAGAGGGGAAAGGGGAGAGGGGAGGGATGCTCGTTTGGGCAGGGGGCGGGGAAGCCCCTGATTGGCGAGCGGGCAACGTGATGTCACGTCCGGCGGGGGAAGCCCTGCCTCGGCACCCCCCCGTCCCGCCCCCACAGGTGGCGCCGCCGCCTTGGGCGCTGGGCGTGGGGGGCCCGCCCTCGGGGACCCCGGCCGCGTGCTGGGCCCGAGCGCTCCGCGCCTGGGTCAAGAACTCGGTGCAGGCGCGCGGGCTGGCGGAGCCCCGAGCTCCCCGGAGCGGCGGCGAAGAGCCCGTGCGCCCCGAGATCGCGGCTTCGCGCCGCGCCCCTCCGCCCTCGCCCCGCCCCTGCACCCCGCCCCTGCCCCTCCCCGCGGCCGCCGAGGGGCCGGGCGGGCGGCGGGGGAGGCGCCGAGCCGGGACTGCGCGCTCGCCCGCCGCGCTCTGGGCGGCCCGAGCGAGCGGCGGGACCTCGCGCCCCGCGCCGCCGCCGGCTTTTGTTGTCTCCGCCTCCTCGGCCGCCGCCTGCGGACCGGGCGCCGCGCTTGTCGGGACCTTGGCGCTGCCCTTCGCGGGCCGGGGCTGCGAGGGCCCGGCCGGGATCCCGAGAGAGGCGCGGCCGGGGGGCGCCGCCGGCCCCGCCATGGAGCTCCGGGCCCGCGGCTGGTGGCTGCTGTGCGCGGTCGCCGCGCTCGCCGCTTGCACCCGCGGGGACCCTGCCAGCAAGAGCCGGAGCTGCAGCGAAGTCCGCCAGATCTACGGGGCCAAGGGCTTCAGCCTGAGCGACGTGCCCCAGGCGGAGATCTCGGGTGAGTGCGGCGCGGTGCCCGGCTCCGCGGCCGGGCCGGCCTGGGGCTCCCGCCTCGGCGCGCCCCGCTCCCTGCTTTCTCGCCGCTGCCCTCTGCGCCGCCCCTCGTCCCAAGCGCCGGAACCCCGCTGCCCGCGCCCGGCCTCCGAGGGGCCGCTGCGCCTCCGCTCGTCTAAACCCCGCGGGCCCCGCGCCGCCCTTCTCCCCACCCCCAACCCCCGCTCCTCGGCTCCGCTCGGTCGCCCCCACCTCCAACATACGCCCGCCCCTGCGCCCGCGCCGAGCCCCCCTCAACAGGTCTGGGGTGCTCCGCCCGGCCCCCGGCTTGAGCCATCCGGCTGGGGTCCCCGCGCGGCGGCGGGGCTGGGGGCCGGACTCCGGAGTTGTGCGTTGGTCTCCCACGCGGGGCCTGGGTGAGCTTCCGGGCCGGGAAGTCGGGGCGCTGCCCGGGATGTCGGGGCGCAGTTGATCGCGGCCACGGTCTGGGGACTCCCACTCCGCTCCCTGGGTGGGCCTCTCCGGGGATTCCCGCGGGGTTCCTGCAACGGCTGCCTGGGTGGGTGTTATAAGAGGGCACCTCCCCGCAGAGCCTGGCCGGAGTGGGGGTACCGGGGAGGTAGGGAGCGAGCAGTGCGCTTCGAGGAGAGAAGCGCGACCTCGGCCACTGCCAGCGGGAACGCCGCCTCCCTGGGATTCCTGCCGAGGAACTTGTGCCGCGACCCGGCTGCGCGCCGGGGCCCGCCGGCAGCCCCACTCCCCCACCCGCCCGCCGGGCACTAGGAGCGCCTGGGTTAAGGGGTCCGGCCACAGGTGGTGGGCGCCTCGGGTCCTGCCCCAAGACCTTGTCACTTCTTTATGAGAGCAGCTCCCGCAGTGGCCTCACCCGCAGGCCGCCCACGCCCTCCCTAAGGGTCCTGAGGCACTTTGGGGACAGGAGTGTGCTGTGGGGGGAGGGCGTGGAGCCCCCGGGACTACCCATGCTCTGGGGACCTCCTGGATTCCAGGCGTGGCCCTCTAGCCGCACCACTCTGTGAACTTCTGCAGGGTGCCCTGGAGTGCAGTGGGCAAAACCCTTCCCAAACTACGGGGGCAGCTGAAGGTCCTTGCCCAAATGGCGACTCGGAGATGTGACATCTCCAGGCACTGGAATTCTGAAGAAGGGAGAAATGCCTCCGTGGAAAGGGGGACCCTGGCCTGCCTGGCTGGGATGGGGTGGGGGGGGCTGGGCTCAGGACCACTGCCTTCCACAACGGTCGGAGCCCGCAGGTGGCTGCATCGGGAGTGCCCCTGACCAGCCCACCCCCCAGCCCGAGGTTCGGCATGAGTTGTGATGAGTCGGGGGTGGGGGCAGAGGGGTCCTGTCTGCCTCCCTGTCCCCCCACACACAGCCCAATCCAGCCAGCAAGGGGAGGGTGCGAGCACCCTGGATTCTGGTCCCGCCCAGGCCGCCGACCACGTGTAGCCCACCTGGCTTCTCCAGGAGGGGGGTCCAGTGGCCCTCCTGCTGCTGAGCAGTGCGGCCATTGGCCCTCGGGTGGGGCTACCCTACCCCACCGAGCTCCAGGCTGGAACGGGATGGGGGGGCGGGGCCAACGTCAGGCCCTCTGGCACCCCTGGCCTTTCTGGTGAGCCCCTCCTAGGACCTCTCCCCAGCCTGGGGTCTCCCGAGGTGCCCTCCACCCTACCCATGGCCCCCTGCCCACTCCTTGGCAGGCTCACTCTGCTCTTGCACGTCTGGGGTCTGTCTTGAACCTTGCTCTGTCCCCAGTCTGGTGGGGAGACGGTGGCAATTTGTGCAGCTGCCAAGGGCACGGTACGGGCGCAGGGGCGAGATGGAAAAGCCAGGGTGGGGTGGGCCCAGGGCGGTAGGCTGTTCTTTCCCTTACATGGGGGTGTGCCTGGGTTAGGAGCCCAGGGCAGGCAGAGCGTATCGGCATCTGGGTGTGTGTTTGAGGACAGAGGGACGGGGCCACCGTCAGTTGTCCAAGCAGCACCTGGGCAGGTCCCAGTGCCAGCTGCCGGGAATCGGGCGCTGCCCTCCTCCGAGCCCGTGAGGCCAGGGGCGGCACTCTGGGCAGGGCCATGGCCGCCCCAGCCACCACCCAAGGCTCCATCACCCATGGGGCAAGGGCCTGTGCACAGGGGTTTCTCTCCCAGGACCCCGTGGTCTCCAGAATTCAAGAGTGTGCCGTGGGGCCCCGGGTGTTGAGCAGGGTGCTGGCACCAGGCGAGGGTGAGGGCAGCTGGATGACTTCCCAGCGGCGCCCGTGGGGCCAGGTTAATTGTGGCAGCCTGGTCCCTGGGATGGCTGCCCCACGTCCCTCTGGTTGGAAGTCCTCGGCCGGCCTCCTCGTTCGCGGCGCCCTCTGGCGGCCGCGTGCTGCGGCCTCCGCAGAGCACCTAATCCTGTCCCGCTGGGACACCCTGGTCCCCTCCAGACTTCTCCTGGCTGTCCTCGGAGAGGCGTGGTGGGGCCCCCCTGGGCTGGACGCCTGCCGCGATTCCGCTCTGGGCCTGGACCCCGGCCCCAGTGGGGCGGACGCTCAGGGATTCCTAGGGTTGGAGGGAGGGGACGCAGCCTGGGGTCCGTGGGATGGAAACCAGGGCAGTGCCAGAGGAGATCCGGCTGCTGTCCTGCTGTCCCCACGAGGGAGCAGGCCTGGGAGGCCAGCCTCTGAGCCGTGCCCCCGCCCAGCTCTCCTGCACGTAGCAGTCCTGCCCAGAAGGCGAAGGCCCGTGGACGGAATCGCAGGGCAGGGGCCGGGGAGGCCAGGGCAGGGCCAGTCACAGCTGTCCGTCCTTCGCCCCCCCCAGGGGGTGCTCCCCAGGCGCCTGCCCAGCCCCCCAACAGCCTGCGAGCTGGTTGGGGGTATCTGTTTGCTCATTCCCTGGGCCCCCGCGCTCTGGGGTGGGGAAACGACGTCTGTGTGGCCCCCTGCTGTGCCCATGTTTCTGGCACAAGGCTGTTCGCAGGAACACCTTTGGATGGACACCACGTGCCCTCCTCAGGCTGCCCCCCACGTCCCAGAGGGGGCGACTTGGCTGGGAGAAAACGTGCCACAGCTCCTGCCCCTTGCTCAGGCTCAGTGGGGCTCTTGGGAGCCCCCAGGCCAGAAGGTTCTTTCCACTGGGTCCCGCTCAGAAGGCAGAACCCCTTGGGCCCCCATGGGGCCCAGCGTGATCCTGGACGTGGCCCCCGGCCGCGGGGGCTCTGTCCCTCTGGCACGCCAGGAGGCCGAGGTTTCATTATCCCAGTGTGAGGCCCGGCTTCGGTTCTGTGGGGGGGCCACAGGCAGGGAGCCCCAGGGGAGCGGTGATCCGACAGGGCCCCGTGTGATGCCACGCTTCAGGCCCCTTGCTTTAGTGGCCAGCCTCCCACTCTGGGCAGGCCATGCTCTGCTGGGAGGCGGGAGGTCCCCGTGGGGACCCAGCTCAGACGCTGGGCCCGTGGTTTCTGACCAGGCAGCCCCTACCCCACCTCACACGTGTACTTCCTCACCCGTGGCATGGGCATAACCCAAGGCAACCGGGGGGTGGGCAACCCTGGGCGTGTCCCCCTCCTTGGCCCCGAGCGTCCGTTGGACACACCGAGACCCGCCCTACAGCTGCGTAACCCCGGGCCCCGAGACGCCACCCGCTGTCTTCAGGGCACGTGGCCCACGTGGCGCGTTGGTGACGAGAGCCCAGTAGAGACGGCCGTGGTGCCTGCCCCAGGCTGTTTCTGGAGTCTTGTGCTCTCCAGCCCGAAGCCCGAGTGGGATTGCCACTGGAGAAGGGCTGGAGAGCACGCAAGTGGGCAGGGCATCAGCGCCAGGGGCCAAGCACGGGCAGAGGGCAGTGAACACACACACACGCCTGTGCCACCCGCTCCCATGCTCTCGGGCGTGGGGTCCGCAGTGGCCTGGCCTGCACGGCACTCAGGCCGGGGAAGACCTGGGGCTGGGCTGCGTGGGGCGTGCGTCTGCCGTGCCCAGAGGTGCCAGGGTGGTGGAGGTCGGAGACTTTCCCGTCAGCCAGCCCTGGCCTCGGCTCACCCTCGGCATTGCTGCCGAGGCAGGGCGTGGCCCAGGCTTCAGGTGAGGAAGCAGAGGCTCAGGAAGGTGAGGGCTCCCGGCAGGGGCCTGCTGGTGGCCTTCCTTGCCGGCGTTTGTCTAGGGACAGGCCTGGGCAGGTGCTCCGGGCTGGAGGCCGCCCGGCGCCAGAAGCTCCTGGGAGGTGGGGTGGCGCTGTGGCAGGGGTGGGGAGTCATGGCCTTCTGGGACAGCCGCGGGCGGATGCTGCAGACCCGCGCCCTCTCCCACCCACACTCAGTTGCGATCCCAGGCAGGAGCCAGTGCTGGGCTTGAGCACCTGGCAGCCAGGTATGCGGGCAGGGCTGGCCGTGCTCCCCTGGGTGGGGCACTGGGGAGGGGGCCCAGGACTCCAGGCATCTCAGCTGATCTCGGTCAGGGTGTGAGAGGCACGCGCCTGTCCTCCTAGGGGAGGACCGAGTTGGGACCCCCGGGTGGGGTTAGGAGCCCCAGGAGGCCAGTCCCTGCCCATCCTGTCCCCTCCTCTGCCGGTGGCCCCAGCTTTTCTCCCGCTGGCTCCCTGGCTGGCACACACCCCTCCCGCCAGCAGGTGCTCGCCGTGGCACTCCTGTGCCCACCCCCTGTGGCGCCCTCCCTCGGCCCGCAGCTCAGCCCCCTGCCAGCTCTTCCCCACCCACTGCCAAGCCCCTGTCTCCCCAGGCGTCCCCCAACACTCACGCACCTCAGGGCTCTCCTCTTTACTGGGGTGTTCCCCAAGTCTGGGCTGGCTTTGTCGCCACTCAGCACAATACGTGCTCTGCGCCACCCCTGCCAGGACTCTGGGTGTTTCAGGAGCCCGACCTCCTGGCCCCTGAGGACGCTGGTGACAGTGCGGGGTCAGACCAGCTCCTAGCCCTGCTTCTTGCCCCCACCCACCTGGCACGTTCTCCGAGAGGCCCGGTCCAGGCCCCGTGCTACTCTCCACAGGCCTCAGCTTCTCCCTCTGAGCCAGGGTGCAGGGCTGCCCTGGCCTGGGCCTGAGAGCTGTCCTGGTGGCCAGAGTCTGGGTACCCGGTGACACCGACGCCACAGAGCCAGGTGGGCCGCAAGGAGGCTGACTTTAAGACCCTCGGGGGGATTGGGGAGCTCCTGGCTGGGAGAGCCGTGACTCAGTGTCACCAGCGGGACTTGGACTGGTCTCGAGGTCCCCACCTGTGAAGTGGGGCGCCTCCAAGCAGGTGGCACTGTGTGCAGAGGAAGGTGCCGAGACCGAGACAGTTGCTGAGCCCCAGGGTGGGCTTCCGGGGAGGCAGGGGCCTGGGGCAGGGGCTGACAGGCGGGAAGTTGCACGGGCAGCTGTGTGGCGGCTGCTTCTTGGCACGGGGGCCCAGCCGAGGCGGCCGCTGCTCATTTGTGTGTAAACGCTCCCTGGGTTCTGACTTGGCGGGGTGACAGGGCGGCCCCGGGGGGCTCCCTCGCCATTTGCCCGACCTCGGTCCCCGAGGGCTCCCGGCCCCTGCCCGCCACGCCCGCTGCATCTCTGCGGAGGAGAGTTGGCGCAGGGCTGGGCAGGGGAGGGGAGGGGAGCCAGCCAGAACTGTCCCTGAGGCCTGGCTTGGGGGCGGGAAGCCGACAGAAGCCAGAGGCCAGCACCGCGGGGTGGGTGCTGCACGAGGACCAGCCGGCAGCTCTGGAAAGCAGCCCTGGCTCCAGGGTGAGCTGAGGGCAGCCCCAGGGCAGCGTGCGATGGAGGCGAGCCCAGGGCTTGACGGTGGACAGGGTGGGCACAGCCGCCCCGGGGCAGAGGAGAGGACACGGCTGGAGCTGGCCGTTAAGGGGGTCCCTGCAGGCATTCCCGGCCCTGGAGGCTCCTCGCCCCATCCCTCTTTCCCACCGGCTTGGAGCCGGCAGCCAGCTGGGGCCTCACTCCAAGGCCGTGCACCGTCTCATTGCCTGGGGGTCCCGGGCGGACAGAGCTAGGGGTCCACGGGGCAGGCCGGGCGCCATCTAAGCGAGCAGCTCAGTTTACAGAGGGAAAGCAGAGTGGCAGGGCGGGCCCCCAGGGCTCAGAGCGGAGCCGCAGCTGCCCCCAGACCAGGCTCCCCCCGCACGCCTGCTGACCTGGCCGCTGCTCACCCTGAGCTCACCTCGGGTTTCCGGTGCGGTGGGTGATGGTGCCGTCTGCTGAGAGGGGCGGGGGCCCTGGTGAGGAGCAGGGGGAGGGGCGGGGTGTCCTGGGGACCTGTCCCGAAGGCACTGGACGGATGGCCCAGAGTGAAGAGGTGAGGCCAGGCCAGAGGGCTGGGGGCCGAGACAGACACAGGGCCCCAGAGTGAGGTGCACTGAGGAGAGGCGGCCCGGACAGGTGCCCCAGGAGGTGGTCCAGGGTTGGGGCGGTTGCACTGGTGGGTACCAGACATGCATGCACTGTCCTGTCTCCTGGGCAGGGACAAGGATAGCTAACCAAGCGGGAGGTGCAGGGCCTTTATCCCCCCATTCATTCATTCATTTAGCTGTCCATTCATTCATTCACCCATGCACTCATTCTCCCATTCGGTTATTCATTTACCCGTCATTCATTTATCCTACATCCTTCTGTTCGTTCATGCACTTTTCTGTCCATCTTTCCATCTGCTACATGCTCGTGCCTCTGCTAGTTTTGGGGATACAAAGATGAAACATCACAGTCCCTGCCCCCACCCCCAATTTTAGTATCTAGTGAAGAGTCCAGCAGTCCAGGGCATGGCAGTCATGTATGGGCCTCATGTGCTCCCTGCTGGTCAGCTCGGGGTGACAAGTCTGGGCCGCAGTGCCTCCCTGAGCGTCTGAGGGACGGGTCAGCGTGGGTCCGTCCTGGTAAGGAGCTGAGGCCCCGGGCTCTTCACCACAGGTCAGCCCGGCCTCGCTGGCAGGAGCGTGTCTGGAGCTCCCCTGCAGCATCAGAGCTGACCCTGGGGTAGCCGTCAGAGTGCATGGCGGGGCCGTGGGCTGGGAGTGACCGATGACTTCCCAGGCCTTTGGGGCTGTTCTCCGTGCCAAGCTTGTGACACCCACATGCGTCTTCTTGCATCTGGGCCACAGGGAGTGCATCCCACCTCCCCGTGACCACCTGCCAGCCCCAGGAGAGAAAGCTGATGCCACGCGCCGCCAGGGTTGGCTCAGGCGTCCCTGGTCTCCGTCGTCATGGAGCTCAGGACTCACTGGACCAACAGAGCACTTTAAAGGGATGAACGAGCATCTTAACCCAACCCCACCCCCCTAACCCCCACTGCTCTCTAGCCTGGTGGGGGCTTCCCACAGGACACTCGTGGCATCCCACCTCCAACGGACTTGGTCACTTATCGTCCAGGGACTGGCACCTGCTCTGGGCTGGGTGGCCGTGAGAAGCCCCCTTTCCGGTGTGTGTATGTAGGGGGCTGGGGCAGTGGGGAAGGGCCACACGGCAGACACACACTGCTAGACCATGCCCTCCTTGGGCAAGGCGGGTCCTCCCAGCCAGGGGCAGTTGCCTTAGACATTTTTAATTGTCGTAATGATTCAGGAGGACAGGGTGCTCCTGGCATTCGGCGGGCGGTCCAGGGAGGCCAGACGTCTTGTGATGTGCAGAACACACCCAGACACCAAGGAGCTGGCCCTCCCCAGATGCCAGCGGCACCCCCACGAGAAGGACTTGAGCTGAAGCTCTAGGCAAGACCATACCAGGGGCCAAGGGACTTACAGGGGGGCCCCCTCTGCATGGGGGCCAGGAAGGCCTTGCAGGAAGGGCTGGTGGAGCCAATTCTGGAAGGATGGGCAAGTTGGAGGGGCTGGGATTCTAAGCGGGTCCACAGAAGAGGCTCAGAGACAGAATTCAGGGAGTTGTCTTTTTATCTGTTAATTGCTAACCACAATTAGCATTTCCTTCCCCTAAGAAGAAGGTACTCGTGACACAGTCACCAGAAGAAATCGCTGGCATGTTCACGTCCTGTTACAGTCGTGGCAGGTAGCTCAACATAGCATCTCCACTTACCCCAACTTTGAAATTTGAGTCGACTGTAGACCTGCTGCCAGGTCTTGTAAAACAGTGTGTTCATGAGAAAGCATGGGCGTCACCCCATCAGAAATTTGTATTATAGTGTTTTGATGACTGTTGCGCCGTAAGTGGTTTCCTTTGTAATCCTCTGAATAATTTTATGCTTTGAAGACAAACATTATCCTAAGAAGCTGTCTCTAGGCTTCTGTGACTGCTGAGGGGACCTACAGCGCAGAGAGGACAAAGATGCTCTTAGCAGAGGCAGGGGGCTGGGAGGTGGGGAGCCGTGGAGGGTCTCCGGGCGCCTGGCGCTGAGTCAGAGCCCAGCCCCCCCCCCCCCGTGGGAGCGACGGGGAGACTGAGAGATGAAGGTGGCGCGCAGGCAGCCAGCTGAGCTCAGGAGACCCTACTGTGTGGTGCGCTGTCCGCGGTGCTGAAACAGCAGCGAGCGGAGCCCACCCTGCCCTCAGGTACAGGGTGGGTGCCGTCGGCCCAGGGGAGACAGTTTTAAGGTTTTACCTACCCTTTGGCTTAGCTTGGCTACATGGTCTTGTATTACCTTTGTGAGTTAAAAATAAAGAAAACTGCCAGGCGTGAACGTCTTCAGGTTGCCAGGGCTGCTATAACAAACCACAGATGGGCTGGCCTAAACCGTGGGAATTTACTGCCTCACGGTATCGGGGCCAGGAGCCCAAAATCACAGTGTCAGCAGGATCGGGCCTCCTCTGAAGCCTGGAGGGCTCTGGGTGGCAGCTCGCCGGCGGGCCCTGCTCAGCCTGCCTCCGCCACCTGCTTCCTGCTCAGCTGCGGCCGTCTGTCCGTCTGTCTCCTCTTCCTGGGCCCAGACTTCAACCTCTCAGGGCTCGGCCACTTGGGACGAAGGCCTGCCCTGATTCAGTGTGGCCTCCTCCTAACGCACACCGACTTCAAGAACCTGCTTTTACAAACAGGTTCACACCCAGGGCCGGGGGTTAGGGCTGGGACTCAGCTCTCTCGGGGCGCGATTCAGTCCATAATAGACCTAAACGTGTGCTCGCAGCGTGCAGTCACACACCTGCCCAGAGTGCAAGGCCCCAGAGGGAGAGCGGAGACCGCTGCCTGGGGAAGGGGCCATCCTCTGGCTGTGTGGCTGTGCCTTCTTGCACCCTCTGCTCAGTGGTGACTAGAGGAGCTGGCACCTCCTGCCAGGACCCCCCCCCCATTTGTCTGTCCTCTGAGCACAGCCAGCACAAGCGGCTCCGCAGGGCAGAACGTCACAGTCAGCACTGAAGAAGGATTAGGCCAGTGGGGGGGGGCTTGCTGTTGGGTCAGAAGGCCACGCGGGGGTCACAGAGGTGTGGGGACGTGTGTGCAGCTGGGAGGTGTCACCCCTTGGAGACAGTAGCCACTCCCAGGGTCAGTCATCTCAGGAGAGAGGCAGCTGCCAGGGGAGCCGAGTCTGAGTCCATCTGGGCTCAGATCCCAGCTCCACCCCGGCTCGCTGTAGGACCTGGGGCCGCTAACAGCCTCTCTGGGCCTCTGTACCCTCATCTGTAAGATGGGAATAATGACGGCGCCCGCCTCGTGGAGCAGGTGTGAAGTGGGACCAAGCAGGAGTGACTTGAGATGCCGTATTCCCGCGTGGCCAGTGCTCAGGGCCATGGAGGGGCGGGGCGCAGGCAGGGCGGGCACGGAGGGGTCCTGGGCTTTCTGACCTCCAGAGGCCGTCCGGGCAAGGGGCTCTGCCGTCACCCACCCTGCTGCTTCCCCGGCACTGCCCTCCGCCGTTACCAATCATGGCCAAATGCCCCACCCAGGAGGTCACAGGAAGGGCCGAGGGCTCCCCCCAGCACAGTGGCCGTTGAGGCAGGGCCACACTGCAGGCTGGGGACGGGCTCTCCTGGCCAGCTTCAGAGGGGGGTTTAGGAAGGGGACTGCGGAGGGAGAGGAGGAGGCCCCCACATGTGGACGGCCTATGGCCAAGCCTGGGGTCTAGGTGACCTGCGTCGGAGGGACACATCCTTATCCAGGTGGGTAGGCGCTGGCCCTGCCCTCTGGCCCCTCTCTGGGGATGGAGCTGGTCCTGTCACCTCAGCTTCTGGCTCGAGGAATCTGACTGTGCCCCGGACTGGCCCCTGCCCCTCCCCTGCCAGGCCCGAGGCTGGATGCAGACCCAGGTGCCCTGGCCATCTGGAGACCCCAACTCTGCTCGGAGTCTCCTTCCAGCTTGAATGTCCCTGGGAAAACCAGATGGGCCAAGTCAGAGAATGGGGTGGTCCCACGTTCCACAGCTGCTGGAGCCATGGGGCCCCCCAGAGGTCCAGGGCCCCTTGGGCACACAAGGAGGTTGCCTGCCCTGGCGCCTTCTGCTGTGCTGGGTGGGGCGTGGCAGGGGCCCTTCCTGGTGGTAAGTGGGTGCTCCTGGCAGGAGGGCTGGGCCGCCGTCCTTCGCCCCACACGGTCTCAGCAGCCCTGGCCAGCTGCAGGGGACAGAGCAGGCTGGAGGAGGTGGTCTGGGCCTCCTTCCAGGCTCAGCTCACCCCGTCCCTGCTGGCAGGCCCTGCTGCTTCCCAGTGCTGGTGAGCCTGGGCCTCTCGTTCCTTCTCCTTCAGCAAAGACAGGCAGGTCTCTTGGGCCAGTGGAAGGAGATGCTGAGCAAGATGGTTGACGCCTCCGAGCCTCAGTCTTCCCATCTGGGAAATGGGGATAGTGCTGTTGAAGTCCTGGTTCCTGGGAGAGATCTAGTGTTTCTCCTGGGAGGCGGGGGGAACACGCAGCCTGCTCTGACACCTGCTTCCCCGTCCTGCCAGCCTGGGAGAAGTCTGAGGGTCCTGAGCCATGGAGAAGCGTGTGGGCACATGTATGGTGGGGATCCCATGGGGGGAGGCCGCGTGCTGTCAGGTGCCCCCCGCCCCCGCAAAGGGCTGCCAGATTTAGTAAATAAAAGTACAGAATGCCAATTAAATTTGAATTTCAGATAGTGATTACTTTTTTGGTATTAAGTACGCCCTGCATTTCTTAATGTCAGATAAACAACGAGTAATTTTTGGTGTCCCCAAAACTTAGTACAAGCACGTCCCAGATCATTTTCTCCTGACAGATCACTCCTCGTTGCTCGCACCCCGTGCTGTCTGGCAGCCTCCCCCCGCTCGGAAGCCCACGCACCGCACACCTGCAGAGCTGGCAGGAGGCCCAGCGGCCTGGGCGGCCGGGCCCAAGGGGG